>JAVIWC010009530.1:0-13844 GCA_031894815.1 Creontiades dilutus
ACTCTTATCTCTCGCAGAACACTGAGAAAGTGTTGAGTATCCTTGATGAAGGATGGTTGGCATTGCACAATGGGCTGAAGATGTGAATCCACATACGTCGATATTCTCTCAGTTGGACAACCAAAACTTGCAACGATTGGGCGGCCTGGGGGCAAACTGTCTGGGAGAGAGTATGGTTTGTGGATTTTGGGGAGAAGGTAGAAGTCAGGACATTGTGGAGACTCTGGAACCAAAGACTGGATGTCAACAGAACTCAATCCTTCATTTCTCCCACTTCTCTTTATATATCTTCTGAGGTCAGCTGCCAATTTGTTAGTTGGGTCTCGATTAATAGATTCGTAGAACCGTGTATCATTCAACTGCCTCATCGCTTCTCGTTCGTAGTCCGTACTATTCATAACCACCACCGTCGATCCCTTATCCGCAGGCATAATTTTTATGTTACCATCAGCTTTCAAGGTTTTCAGTGCGTGGCGTTCAGACGGAGTGAGATTGTCTCGGGGTGTGAGGGAGTCTAAAAAGGTGCTTGTAGATGTACGTTGGAGTAATTGTGAGATGTATTTTTCCAAAGGGTGTGAAGGTGGTAATCTTGTTTCATTCGAGTTTTTCGGATCAAAATTTGATGGAGGTTTGAATTTTTGAAGGGAGGGATGTAAAGAGTCATGTTGTGTACTTTGGTCAGGGTTATTGTGCCAATAGTATTTGAGTCGGAGGCGCCAGCAAAATTCCTGAAGGTCTTCGTGGAGTTTTATGTGGTTTGGGAGAGGTGTTGGAGTGAAAGTAAGACCCTTCGATAGTAAGCCCGATTCAACTGCACTGAGTGGTCGAGTGGAGAGGTTGCACACATTGTTAGTTGATGGTACCAGGGGGTGATTAATAACATTGTGATTCGATTCTCCGACGATTACGTCGTTTTCATTAGTTTCCCGGAGGGTTTGGTTGGACACTGTGTTACGAGGTGCAGGAATTCGTGAGCGTGTATGACATGATGGTGTACGACTATGTGGATGCGGAGTATACTGAGGGTTTACCAGTTGTAACGGTTGACCACTTCGTAAATGCCGCATATATAGTTTAGAAAGTTTCTTTAGATGATTTGAACGAAAAACTGTCAACATACGATTGGCATAGTCAAGTATATGCTTCATTTCCCAAACAAGGTTTTGCTCATTTGTCAGATTCACAACATTCACTAGTGGAATAATAAACCAAGAAAATAAAGGCACAAGAAAACTGAAGAAACGTAGAATGAAAAACGAACGAAGTTTACAATAAAAGATGGGCGGTGCTACTGCACTATTCACAAATTCTTCACTAAATGGTTCTACTGAACGGTATAGTATCAATTATTTAAGAGAAAGAAATTTAGACAAGTATATAGAATAGCGGAAAAAGTTTTCTAATATTTCGAAAAAATCTTGATCACAGAAAAATTGGAGAAGAAATGATTTTGGGAGTCTTGGTCGCGGTGTTTCAATTAGGTATCCAGGGCCGGAACAAATAATTTATGATGACAAAATTTTCAATCATTTAAATTGAGGCCAGGAGGTCTATTAGCCCGCAAAACCCATTTATGAGCCCTCTCTGACTGCTGCAGCTGGCGATCATTTGAAGCCTCAGGCATCTTGCACAGCACTTTCACCCCGAAGCATTCATCAAATGATGAATTATGGGAACGTGCGTGCACCCCAACCGGGAGTGCTCTCTCTTGAGCCACTGAGGCCCTATGGTTGTTCATCCTCAGGTTTAGGGTTGCAGCCTTTCCCACATAAAAAGCGGAACTGTCATCACATTTCCGGCAGATCAGTTGGTAAACACAGTTCTTCGACTGGCACTCCGCGGATCCGTTACATTTGTACGAATGTGAAGTGTTTGGAGAGGTGAAGTCAGATTCTTCAATGACCAAACTGCACAACTTGCACCTCGGTCGTCCACATGGATGCAAACCCCGGTCGGGTGGCTGAGATTGAGGATGGCGATGGGATAACAAGTTCCCAATCGTTCTTCCTTGGCGGTAACTCACTCTTGGAGTTTCACGGAAAATATCCCGTGTCTGTGGACTTGAAGCCAGTATTGATTGAAGGTCACGAAGAATAGTGTTAATTTTTTGGGCACCGAAAAAGAATGTAGTAATTAGTGAAGGTCTGTCCGTTGGTGATCGTGGAATTTGTTGGTATTTGACATGTGATGGAACAATTCTATTTTCAACAAACTTTTGCGGGTATCCCCGTTCCAGCAACTTGCCCTTTAACCCAGAGAGATAACCCTCCAGGTTCTCCCTACCACTGCAAATCCGGTGGCCTCTAATAGACAGTGACCTAGGGATTGATCGCTTCGTATGGGGGGGATGGCAGCTGTCATAATGGAGATAAAGCTGCTTGTTCGTACTCTTCACATGTACTCCAGTGACGAATTCCCCGTTTCTCAACGAGATGTCAACATCTAGAAATGTCGCGGCTGTCTTAGAAAATGACCACGTAAACTTAACAGAAAATTGTGAATTGAGTGCTTCCAAAAACATTACCAATTCATCTTCCCCATGCGTCCATATCAAGAAGATATCATCTATGAACCGCTTCCAGATGAGAGGGATCTTATCTCTGGATGACAAAAATCGATTTTCCAAGCAAGCCATGAATAGGTTTGCATAGGAAGGTGCCATGCGAGTTCCCATTGCTGTGCCTCTCTTCTGAAGATACACCTGGTCTTTGAACTTGAAAACGTTCATTGTTAGAACGTACTCGGCTAATTTCACCAGGAAGTTGGTTGATGGGGTTCGAGGTTCAGGGCGCTGCTGTAAAAAGTCTGATAGTGCTTGTAGTCCTTCATCATGAGGTATCTCAGTGTATAATGACTCAACGTCAATAGTGACCAGAATAGTATCCTCAGGAACTCTTATCTCTCGCAGAACACTGAGAAAGTGTTGAGTATCCTTGATGAAGGATGGTTGGCATTGCACAATGGGCTGAAGATATGAATCCACATACGTCGATATTCTCTCAGTTGGACAACCAAAACTTGCAACGATTGGGCGGCCTGGGGGCAAACTGTCTGGGAGAGAGTATGGTTTGTGGATTTTGGGGAGAAGGTAGAAGTCAGGACATTGTGGAGACTCTGGAACCAAAGACTGGATGTCAACAGAACTCAATCCTTCATTTCTCCCACTTCTCTTTATATATCTTCTGAGGTCAGCTGCCAATTTGTTAGTTGGGTCTCGATTAATAGATTCGTAGAACCGTGTATCATTCAACTGCCTCATCGCTTCTCGTTCGTAGTCCGTACTATTCATAACCACCACCGTCGATCCCTTATCCGCAGGCATAATTTTTATGTTACCATCAGCTTTCAAGGTTTTCAGTGCGTGGCGTTCAGACGGAGTGAGATTGTCTCGGGGTGTGAGGGAGTCTAAAAGGTGCTTGTAGATGTACGTTGGAGTAATTGTGAGATGTATTTTTCCAAAGGGTGTGAAGGTGGTAATCTTGTTTCATTCGAGTTTTTCGGATCAAAATTTGATGGAGGTTTGAATTTTTGAAGGGAGGGATGTAAAGAGTCATGTTGTGTACTTTGGTCAGGGTTATTGTGCCAATAGTATTTGAGTCGGAGGCGCCAGCAAAATTCCTGAAGGTCTTCGTGGAGTTTTATGTGGTTTGGGAGAGGTGTTGGAGTGAAAGTAAGACCCTTCAATAGTAAGCCCAATTCAACTGCACTGAGTGGTCGAGTGGAGAGGTTGCACACATTGTTAGTTGATGGTACCGGGGGGTGATTAATAACATTGTGATTCGATTCTCCGACGATTACGTCGTTTTCATTAGTTTCCCGGAGGGTTTGGTTGGACACTGTGTTACGAGGTGCAGGAATTCGTGAGCGTGTATGACATGATGGTGTACGACTATGTGGATGCGGAGTATACTGAGGGTTTACCAGTTGTAACGGTTGACCACTTCGTAAATGCCGCATATATAGTTTAGAAAGTTTCTTTAGATGATTTGAACGAAAAACTGTCAACATACGATTGGCATAGTCAAGTATATGCTTCATTTCCCAAACAAGGTTTTGCTCATTTGTCAGATTCACAACATTCACTAGTGGAATCAGATTCTCAAAATATCAATTATTTAAGAGAAAGAAATTTAGACAAGTATATAGAATAGCGGAAAAAGTTTTCTAATATTTCGAAAAAATCTTGATCACAGAAAAATTGGAGAAGAAATGATTTTGGGAGTCTTGGTCGCGGTGTTTCAATTAGGTATCCAGGGCCGGAACAAATAATTTATGATGACAAAATTTTCAATCATTTAAATTGAGGCCAGGGGGTCTATTAGCCCCCAAAACCCATTTATGAGCCCTCTCTGACTGCTGCAGCTGGCGATCATTTGAAGCCTCAGGCATCTTGCACAGCACTTTCACCCCGAAGCATTCATCAAATGATGAATTATGGGAACGTGCGTGCACCCCAACCGGGAGTGCTCTCTCTTGAGCCACTGAGGCCCTATGGTTGTTCATCCTCAGGTTTAGGGTTGCAGCCTTTCCCACATAAAAAGCGGAACTGTCATCACATTTCCGGCAGATCAGTTGGTAAACACAGTTCTTCGACTGGCACTCCGCGGATCCGTTACATTTGTACGAATGTGAAGTGTTTGGAGAGGTGAAGTCAGATTCTTCAATGACCAAACTGCACAACTTGCACCTCGGTCGTCCACATGGATGCAAACCCCGGTCGGGTGGCTGAGATTGAGGATGGCGATGGGATAACAAGTTCCCAATCGTTTTTCCTTGGCGGTAACTCACTCTTGGAGTTTCACGGAAAATATCCCGTGTCTGTGGACTTGAAGCCAGTATTGATTGAAGGTCACGAAGAATAGTGTTAATTTTTTGGGCACCGAAAAAGAATGTAGTAATTAGTGAAGGTCTGTCCGTTGGTGATCGTGGAATTTGTTGGTATTTGACATGTGATGGAACAATTCTATTTTCAACAAACTTTTGCGGGTATCCCCGTTCCAGCAACTTGCCCTTTAACCCAGAGAGATAACCCTCCAGGTTCTCCCTACCACTGCAAATCCGGTGGCCTCTAATAGACAGTGACCTAGGGATTGATCGCTTCGTATGGGGGGGATGGCAGCTGTCATAATGGAGATAAAGCTGCTTGTTCGTACTCTTCACATGTACTCCAGTGACGAATTCCCCGTTTCTCAACGAGATGTCAACATCTAGAAATGTCGCGGCTGTCCTAGAAAATGACCACGTAAACTTTACAGAAAATTGTGAATTGAGTGCTTCCAAAAACATTACCAATTCATCTTCCCCATGCGTCCATATCAAGAAGATATCATCTATGAACCGCTTCCAGATGAGAGGGATCTTATCTCTGGATGACAAAAATCGATTTTCCAAGCAAGCCATGAATAGGTTTGCATAGGAAGGTGCCATGCGAGTTCCCATTGCTGTGCCTCTCTTGAAGATACACCTGGTCTTTGAACTTGAAAACGTTCATTGTTAGAACGTACTCGGCTAATTTCACCAGGAAGTTGGTTGATGGGGTTCGAGGTTCAGGGCGCTGCTGTAAAAAGTCTGATAGTGCTTGTAGTCCTTCATCATGAGGTATCTCAGTGTATAATGACTCAACGTCAATAGTGACCAGAATAGTATCCTCAGGAACTCTTATCTCTCGCAGAACACTGAGAAAGTGTTGAGTATCCTTGATGAAGGATGGTTGGCATTGCACAATGGGCTGAAGATGTGAATCCACATACGTCGATATTCTCTCAGTTGGACAACCAAAACTTGCAACGATTGGGCGGCCTGGGGGCAAACTGTCTGGGAGAGAGTATGGTTTGTGGATTTTGGGGAGAAGGTAGAAGTCAGGACATTGTGGAGACTCTGGAACCAAAGACTGGATGTCAACAGAACTCAATCCTTCATTTCTCCCACTTCTCTTTATATATCTTCTGAGGTCAGCTGCCAATTTGTTAGTTGGGTCTCGATTAATAGATTCGTAGAACCGTGTATCATTCAACTGCCTCATCGCTTCTCGTTCGTAGTCCGTACTATTCATAACCACCACCGTCGATCCCTTATCCGCAGGCATAATTTTTATGTTACCATCAGCTTTCAAGGTTTTCAGTGCGTGGCGTTCAGACGGAGTGAGATTGTCTCGGGGTGTGAGGGAGTCTAAAAAGGTGCTTGTAGATGTACGTTGGAGTAATTGTGAGATGTATTTTTCCAAAGGGTGTGAAGGTGGTAATCTTGTTTCATTCGAGTTTTTCGGATCAAAATTTGATGGAGGTTTGAATTTTTGAAGGGAGGGATGTAAAGAGTCATGTTGTGTACTTTGGTCAGGGTTATTGTGCCAATAGTATTTGAGTCGGAGGCGCCAGCAAAATTCCTGAAGGTCTTCGTGGAGTTTTATGTGGTTTGGGAGAGGTGTTGGAGTGAAAGTAAGACCCTTCGATAGTAAGCCCGATTCAACTGCACTGAGTGGTCGAGTGGAGAGGTTGCACACATTGTTAGTTGATGGTACCAGGGGGTGATTAATAACATTGTGATTCGATTCTCCGACGATTACGTCGTTTTCATTAGTTTCCCGGAGGGTTTGGTTGGACACTGTGTTACGAGGTGCAGGAATTCGTGAGCGTGTATGACATGATGGTGTACGACTATGTGGATGCGGAGTATACTGAGGGTTTACCAGTTGTAACGGTTGACCACTTCGTAAATGCCGCATATATAGTTTAGAAAGTTTCTTTAGATGATTTGAACGAAAAACTGTCAACATACGATTGGCATAGTCAAGTATATGCTTCATTTCCCAAACAAGGTTTTGCTCATTTGTCAGATTCACAACATTCACTAGTGGAATCAGATTCTCAAAAAGATACTTACTATGTAAGCATTTGTATTGATGTAGAATCAATTTCGTATAATCAAGCGAACACGCACGAGAAAATGACGAGATGGTATCCCTCATAGCTGGCGGTGCAGCAAATACAGGAAATTTCAGGGTGAGACCTCGTGGTGTGATTCCAACGCGTAGACAACTTCCGATAAATTCAATGTGCGCTGTACATCTCGCCACCTTGAGTGAGAAATAGCGAATCTGTTGAAGCCAATAGCGCCTTGGATCCATTAGCGTGACAAGAACAAGAAAGTAATAAACCAAGAAAATAAAGGCACAAGAAAACTGAAGAAACGTAGAATGAAAAACGAACGAAGTTTACAATAAAAGATGGGCGGTGCTACTGCACTATTCACAAATTCTTCACTAAATGGTTCTACTGAACGGTATAGTATCAATTATTTAAGAGAAAGAAATTTAGACAAGTATATAGAATAGCGGAAAAAGTTTTCTAATATTTCGAAAAAATCTTGATCACAGAAAAATTGGAGAAGAAATGATTTTGGGAGTCTTGGTCGCGGTGTTTCAATTAGGTATCCAGGGCCGGAACAAATAATTTATGATGACAAAATTTTCAATCATTTAAATTGAGGCCAGGGGTCTATTAGCCCCCAAAACCCATTTATGAGCCCTCTCTGACTGCTGCAGCTGGCGATCATTTGAAGCCTCAGGCATCTTGCACAGCACTTTCACCCCGAAGCATTCATCAAATGATGAATTATGGGAACGTGCGTGCACCCCAACCGGGAGTGCTCTCTCTTGAGCCACTGAGGCCCTATGGTTGTTCATCCTCAGGTTTAGGGTTGCAGCCTTTCCCACATAAAAAGCGGAACTGTCATCACATTTCCGGCAGATCAGTTGGTAAACACAGTTCTTCGACTGGCACTCCGCGGATCCGTTACATTTGTACGAATGTGAAGTGTTTGGAGAGGTGAAGTCAGATTCTTCAATGACCAAACTGCACAACTTGCACCTCGGTCGTCCACATGGATGCAAACCCCGGTCGGGTGGCTGAGATTGAGGATGGCGATGGGATAACAAGTTCCCAATCGTTTTTCCTTGGCGGTAACTCACTCTTGGAGTTTCACGGAAAATATCCCGTGTCTGTGGACTTGAAGCCAGTATTGATTGAAGGTCACGAAGAATAGTGTTAATTTTTTGGGCACCGAAAAAGAATGTAGTAATTAGTGAAGGTCTGTCCGTTGGTGATCGTGGAATTTGTTGGTATTTGACATGTGATGGAACAATTCTATTTTCAACAAACTTTTGCGGGTATCCCCGTTCCAGCAACTTGCCCTTTAACCCAGAGAGATAACCCTCCAGGTTCTCCCTACCACTGCAAATCCGGTGGCCTCTAATAGACAGTGACCTAGGGATTGATCGCTTCGTATGGGGGGGATGGCAGCTGTCATAATGGAGATAAAGCTGCTTGTTCGTACTCTTCACATGTACTCCAGTGACGAATTCCCCGTTTCTCAACGAGATGTCAACATCTAGAAATGTCGCGGCTGTCCTAGAAAATGACCACGTAAACTTTACAGAAAATTGTGAATTGAGTGCTTCCAAAAACATTACCAATTCATCTTCCCCATGCGTCCATATCAAGAAGATATCATCTATGAACCGCTTCCAGATGAGAGGGATCTTATCTCTGGATGACAAAAATCGATTTTCCAAGCAAGCCATGAATAGGTTTGCATAGGAAGGTGCCATGCGAGTTCCCATTGCTGTGCCTCTCTTCTGAAGATACACCTGGTCTTTGAACTTGAAAACGTTCATTGTTAGAACGTACTCGGCTAATTTCACCAGGAAGTTGGTTGATGGGGTTCGAGGTTCAGGGCGCTGCTGTAAAAAGTCTGATAGTGCTTGTAGTCCTTCATCATGAGGTATCTCAGTGTATAATGACTCAACGTCAATAGTGACCAGAATAGTATCCTCAGGAACTCTTATCTCTCGCAGAACACTGAGAAAGTGTTGAGTATCCTTGATGAAGGATGGTTGGCATTGCACAATGGGCTGAAGATGTGAATCCACATACGTCGATATTCTCTCAGTTGGACAACCAAAACTTGCAACGATTGGGCGGCCTGGGGGCAAACTGTCTGGGAGAGAGTATGGTTTGTGGATTTTGGGGAGAAGGTAGAAGTCAGGACATTGTGGAGACTCTGGAACCAAAGACTGGATGTCAACAGAACTCAATCCTTCATTTCTCCCACTTCTCTTTATATATCTTCTGAGGTCAGCTGCCAATTTGTTAGTTGGGTCTCGATTAATAGATTCGTAGAACCGTGTATCATTCAACTGCCTCATCGCTTCTCGTTCGTAGTCCGTACTATTCATAACCACCACCGTCGATCCCTTATCCGCAGGCATAATTTTTATGTTACCATCAGCTTTCAAGGTTTTCAGTGCGTGGCGTTCAGACGGAGTGAGATTGTCTCGGGGTGTGAGGGAGTCTAAAAAGGTGCTTGTAGATGTACGTTGGAGTAATTGTGAGATGTATTTTTCCAAAGGGTGTGAAGGTGGTAATCTTGTTTCATTCGAGTTTTTCGGATCAAAATTTGATGGAGGTTTGAATTTTTGAAGGGAGGGATGTAAAGAGTCATGTTGTGTACTTTGGTCAGGGTTATTGTGCCAATAGTATTTGAGTCGGAGGCGCCAGCAAAATTCCTGAAGGTCTTCGTGGAGTTTTATGTGGTTTGGGAGAGGTGTTGGAGTGAAAGTAAGACCCTTCGATAGTAAGCCCGATTCAACTGCACTGAGTGGTCGAGTGGAGAGGTTGCACACATTGTTAGTTGATGGTACCGGGGGGTGATTAATAACATTGTGATTCGATTCTCCGACGATTACGTCGTTTTCATTAGTTTCCCGGAGGGTTTGGTTGGACACTGTGTTACGAGGTGCAGGAATTCGTGAGCGTGTATGACATGATGGTGTACGACTATGTGGATGCGGAGTATACTGAGGGTTTACCAGTTGTAACGGTTGACCACTTCGTAAATGCCGCATATATAGTTTAGAAAGTTTCTTTAGATGATTTGAACGAAAAACTGTCAACATACGATTGGCATAGTCAAGTATATGCTTCATTTCCCAAACAAGGTTTTGCTCATTTGTCAGATTCACAACATTCACTAGTGGAATCAGATTCTCAAAAAGATACTTACTATGTAAGCATTTGTATTGATGTAGAATCAATTTCGTATAATCAAGCGAACACGCACGAGAAAATGACGAGATGGTATCCCTCATAGCTGGCGGTGCAGCAAATACAGGAAATTTCAGGGTGAGACCTCGTGGTGTGATTCCAACGCGTAGACAACTTCCGATAAATTCAATGTGCGCTGTACATCTCGCCACCTTGAGTGAGAAATAGCGAATCTGTTGAAGCCAATAGCGCCTTGGATCCATTAGCGTGACAAGAACAAGAAAGTAATAAACCAAGAAAATAAAGGCACAAGAAAACTGAAGAAACGTAGAATGAAAAACGAACGAAGTTTACAATAAAAGATGGGCGGTGCTACTGCACTATTCACAAATTCTTCACTAAATGGTTCTACTGAACGGTATAGTATCAATTATTTAAGAGAAAGAAATTTAGACAAGTATATAGAATAGCGGAAAAAGTTTTCTAATATTTCGAAAAAATCTTGATCACAGAAAAATTGGAGAAGAAATGATTTTGGGAGTCTTGGTCGCGGTGTTTCAATTAGGTATCCAGGGCCGGAACAAATAATTTATGATGACAAAATTTTCAATCATTTAAATTGAGGCCAGGAGGTCTATTAGCCCCCAAAACCCATTTATGAGCCCTCTCTGACTGCTGCAGCTGGCGATCATTTGAAGCCTCAGGCATCTTGCACAGCACTTTCACCCCGAAGCATTCATCAAATGATGAATTATGGGAACGTGCGTGCACCCCAACCGGGAGTGCTCTCTCTTGAGCCACTGAGGCCCTATGGTTGTTCATCCTCAGGTTTAGGGTTGCAGCCTTTCCCACATAAAAAGCGGAACTGTCATCACATTTCCGGCAGATCAGTTGGTAAACACAGTTCTTCGACTGGCACTCCGCGGATCCGTTACATTTGTACGAATGTGAAGTGTTTGGAGAGGTGAAGTCAGATTCTTCAATGACCAAACTGCACAACTTGCACCTCGGTCGTCCACATGGATGCAAACCCCGGTCGGGTGGCTGAGATTGAGGATGGCGATGGGATAACAAGTTCCCAATCGTTTTTCCTTGGCGGTAACTCACTCTTGGAGTTTCACGGAAAATATCCCGTGTCTGTGGACTTGAAGCCAGTATTGATTGAAGGTCACGAAGAATAGTGTTAATTTTTTGGGCACCGAAAAAGAATGTAGTAATTAGTGAAGGTCTGTCCGTTGGTGATCGTGGAATTTGTTGGTATTTGACATGTGATGGAACAATTCTATTTTCAACAAACTTTTGCGGGTATCCCCGTTCCAGCAACTTGCCCTTTAACCCAGAGAGATAACCCTCCAGGTTCTCCCTACCACTGCAAATCCGGTGGCCTCTAATAGACAGTGACCTAGGGATTGATCGCTTCGTATGGGGGGGATGGCAGCTGTCATAATGGAGATAAAGCTGCTTGTTCGTACTCTTCACATGTACTCCAGTGACGAATTCCCCGTTTCTCAACGAGATGTCAACATCTAGAAATGTCGCGGCTGTCCTAGAAAATGACCACGTAAACTTTACAGAAAATTGTGAATTGAGTGCTTCCAAAAACATTACCAATTCATCTTCCCCATGCGTCCATATCAAGAAGATATCATCTATGAACCGCTTCCAGATGAGAGGGATCTTATCTCTGGATGACAAAAATCGATTTTCCAAGCAAGCCATGAATAGGTTTGCATAGGAAGGTGCCATGCGAGTTCCCATTGCTGTGCCTCTCTTCTGAAGATACACCTGGTCTTTGAACTTGAAAACGTTCATTGTTAGAACGTACTCGGCTAATTTCACCAGGAAGTTGGTTGATGGGGTTCGAGGTTCAGGGCGCTGCTGTAAAAAGTCTGATAGTGCTTGTAGTCCTTCATCATGAGGTATCTCAGTGTATAATGACTCAACGTCAATAGTGACCAGAATAGTATCCTCAGGAACTCTTATCTCTCGCAGAACACTGAGAAAGTGTTGAGTATCCTTGATGAAGGATGGTTGGCATTGCACAATGGGCTGAAGATATGAATCCACATACGTCGATATTCTCTCAGTTGGACAACCAAAACTTGCAACGATTGGGCGGCCTGGGGGCAAACTGTCTGGGAGAGAGTATGGTTTGTGGATTTTGGGGAGAAGGTAGAAGTCAGGACATTGTGGAGACTCTGGAACCAAAGACTGGATGTCAACAGAACTCAATCCTTCATTTCTCCCACTTCTCTTTATATATCTTCTGAGGTCAGCTGCCAATTTGTTAGTTGGGTCTCGATTAATAGATTCGTAGAACCGTGTATCATTCAACTGCCTCATCGCTTCTCGTTCGTAGTCCGTACTATTCATAACCACCACTGTTACCATCAGCTTTCAAGGTTTTCAGTGCGTGGCGTTCAGACGGAGTGAGATTGTCTCGGGGTGTGAGGGAGTCTAAAAAGGTGCTTGTAGATGTACGTTGGAGTAATTGTGAGATGTATTTTTCCAAAGGGTGTGAAGGTGGTAATCTTGTTTCATTCGAGTTTTTCGGATCAAAATTTGATGGAGGTTTGAATTTTTGAAGGGAGGGATGTAAAGAGTCATGTTGTGTACTTTGGTCAGGGTTATGGGTTTACCAGTTGTAACGGTTGACCACTTCGTAAATGCCGCATATATAGTTTAGAAAGTTTCTTTAGATGATTTGAACGAAAAACTGTCAACATACGATTGGCATAGTCAAGTACATATAATATATAATATATGTTTATTATATATTATATATATTGAACATAACAACTAGTTACATCATACATGTATACAGTAAGTAACTATCAAGTTATTTAGCTTTAACATAATTACGCAATTTTTATGGTGAGAATTCACTAACTAGCACCACACAACACTATCACATCGGTATCAGCATCCCAAGTCCAAGGGCTTGGTCCTCTTCAGGCGCCGAATAGTACTGGAGTTGTCAAGAAGCTGAATGGCTTCCAAATTAGTATGAGCGTGAAGCCGCTGTTCATATCTTCGAGCTAATTTTTTCGCAGTATCTCTTACGGTTTCTACTCTGAGATCTTTATGGAGGTCGTCATTTCTGATGTACCAGGGAGCGTTTACTGCACACCTCAGTACTTGATTTTGGAAAGTTTGAATCATTTGCATGCTAGATTTTGATGTGCAGCCCCATAGTTGGATGCCATAAGTCCAAATAGCCTTTATCAATGTCTTATACAGAAGAAGTTTGTTGCTGACGTTGAGTTGCGAGTATTGCCCCATAATCCAATAAAGCTTGCGAAATTTGATTTGCAGGTCTTGCTTTTTTTTCTTAATGTGTTCCTTCCATTTCAACTTTGCGTCCAGGGTCATACCCAAATATTTGGAAGAGTTGGCATGTGGGATGATGCACTGGTTTAAGAACAGTGGTACATGGGGTATCCTTTTTTAGGTAAATCATGTAAATTCAAGACGCCATTTCTGAGTCCATTAATTTACTGCATTTGTAGCTTCCTGCAACTTCTGAGTTGATTCTTCCACCGTTTCTGCTACTGCTACAATGGTGTATGTAATCATGCTTAGGATAAGAGGTATGAACAAATCATAAATTGTCGTATTTCTTTTATTAAGTATGTTTGGTTCGGAAACAAACAGAATAGAACAGCTTGCAGACAAACGAGAGTGAGAAATCATGGCGTTTTCCTTAGCGGAAAACATTCGAAACCCCATAATTATTTACTTTATCACCTATTATAAAAGATAAACTTGAAATTGATTTAAACGTCGGTGAATACCTATATTCCA
>JAVIWC010009531.1:0-13831 GCA_031894815.1 Creontiades dilutus
TGTCATTGCGGTCATCTGTGTCTCACCTTCATATTGATTGATAAACCATGGCTTCCCACCTATTTATTCTCTCTGGAAAATCGAGTACTCTGAGGGAGAATATTTTTCCTCCTATTCAATTAGAGGAAAACAAAACCTATGGTCTCGGATTACTGAACTTCTTTTGCTTCAATACCGTAGCAAATGTAAATGAAACATGTAACACCCTAACCATTTATTTCGGTAAAAGAAAAGGTGTAACGTTTACTTTTCAAAAAGGTTGTTATACTCTTGAAACCCTGTTTGAACACTTGGAAGCTCAATTGTTGGAACTTAAAAAGAGTAACCCCGCGGAATTATTTGATTTTGAATACAAAATTATACCCGAAAACGGAAAAATTAAGCTGAAAGCATCTTTTGAGTTTGACTTTAAAGTTGCAAATTCTATAGGTAAGGTATTGGGATTTAGCGATAAAATAGACACTCGTGGGACAGGCAAATGGTTAACGTCAGACACGCCTGTTGATATTATGGGGTATAACGCCATTTGTGTGAAATGCCCCTTGATATCAAACAGCTATTTGAATGGAGAGCCTTCGACCATTCTCCACACATTTTCCCCAAGTGCACCCCTGGGCTATCGCATCGACAGCACACCTTCGCCTGTTATATATTTGAAAGTACGAGAAAATTACATCACTTCTTTGGAAGTTAGTGTTGTGAACGAGCGAGACCAACTAATTGACTTTTTGGGGGAAATTTTGACTGTCACTCTACACCTTACAGAATTGTGAAAAAAGAAGAAGAAGAAAATTGAACGCGGATGGGTTTAGTATTTTTTACAGCCGCCGCCTCCTCCCTCCCCTCCTCCTACACCGCCACCACCACCACCTCAAATACTGTTGAGAGAAAGGATAAATTGAGCAAGTCTAACGTGAAGTTTTTACAATCTCTTGGATTTACTGTAATCACTCCTGGAAAATGAACGAGTTAGCATTTACCTCCCATCCAAAGTTTCAGGACAAAGTAGAGAGCCGACAGTATGCCTACTTTTATCCATTCAACACGAGCACATTAGGAAAATCGGATCAAATTAGAATAGCCATCAATGATACAAACGGGCTATATGCTGTGCACGATAGTTTTTTAAACATCGTGGGGAAAGTTACATGCGTAAACTGTGGTAAAGCACACCCAGCCAATTATAGGGGCTGCGAAATAGCAAGAGAGCTCCAAAAAATCAGAGACCAAACTAGAAAACCAAAAGTAGCTCCTCAAATACATACAAAGCCTCCAAATTCGTCTTCTCAGTCCAGAAGGTCATCGATTTCCTATGCCAGCTGTTTAAAACAAGGGAGAGGGGATAGCATACCTACAGGAAAAACTCCTAAAGCAGAAGATGTTCTTACAAAAATTATGGATATGGTGGAAAAACAGTTTTCTACCAATAAAGCTCTGCTATTGCGAATGGAAAAGCTGGAAAAAAGCTTTGCGAAACATAGCTCCAGCACAAGATGATTGGAACTGTTTGTATTGCAACATGGAATGCAAACGGGCTCATGAACCACGCTTCAGAACTCGAGGTATTCCTTTATAATGAAAAAATTGACATTTGTTTAGTTTCTGAAACCCACTTTACTAAACAGACATTCTTGCGTATCAAGGGATACATGATTTACCATGCCTTACACCCAGCCAATAAAGCTAGAGGTGGCTCAGCTGTAATAATTAAAAGCTCAATTAAACATTATGAAAATTGTAAGATTGAAAAAGAAACAATGCAAGTAGCCACAGTTAATATCTCAATTAAAGACAAGGATTGTAACATTGCATCTATTTATTGTCCACCTAGACACAACTTAAAAGAAAATGATTACAATTATCTGTTTGCACAGCTAGGTCACTGCTTCATTATAGGAGGGGACTACAATGCCAAACACACCATATGGGGGTCTAGGCTCGTCTCAACGAAAGGGCGCGAGCTGCTCATGGCTGGACAAAAGGCCCATTGCCAATTCCTGTCATCGGGGCAACCAATGTATTGGCCTACCGATACAAATAAAATACCAGATCTCTTAGACTTCTTCATTCTCAGAGGCTTTTCATGTAGTTATACCCATGTGAATGGGAGTGATGCCCTGTCTGGTGACCACTCAGCAGTAATTCTGACCCTAAGCGAGAGTGTTATAAGTAATCAACAAGTACCCCGACTCGTAACCCAGCAAACGAATTGGGAGGTCTTCAGGGCATACATCTCTTCCAAGGTGTTATTGAACAAACCGCTAAGAACTACGGAACAACTTGAAGAAGAAGTAGAGGAGTTCACTGAACTGCTCCAAGCAGCAGCGTGGAGCGCCACCCCTGATAGCAAGGAACCTCCCCGGAGTAATGATGTATACTATCCTATTGCAGTTCGAGAATTACTTAGAAAAAAGCGTAAAGCGAGAAAAAAATGGCAGATAACTCGATATCCTGGTGATAAGGCTGAACTAAATCGTCTCACAACGAAATTGAGTGCCCTACTCGAGAAGCTTGAGCAAGTATCGCTCTCTAAAAAAATTAACGCCCTTACATCGGATCAATCAACGGATTATTCGCTATACAAAGCAGTAAAAGGTATAAAAAAATCGCATCCACCGATTGCACCCATTCGGATAGATGGGGATAATTGGGCAAAAAGTGCGAAAGAGAAAGCTGCTGCCTTTGCGAATCATCTTTCCTCAACATTCACTCCATTCCAGCAACAGGTTGGGGATGAAGCCCTAATCCAGCATACTAGAATCGATAACCTTCCTATTAAACCCGTGAAGTTCCAAGAATTGGTTGATTGTGTGAAACATGAATTGAAAGCAAGGAAAGCTCCAGGGTATGATCTTATTACAGGGCAAGTGATAAAAGAACTACCTGACATAGGACTACGGAAGCTCCTCTACCTCATAAATGCAGCGTTTCGTCTCAAACACGTCCCATTATCCTGGAAAATTGCAGAAGTCATCATGGTCCTCAAACCTGGTAAAGCTCCAACTGATGTGAAGTCCTATAGACCTATTTCACTACTCCCAGTTCTTTCAAAACTGTTCGAGAAGTTACTAAAGAAGAGACCCATTGGTATAATAGAGCCAAGGGGCCTGATTCCGCAACATCAATTTGGATTCAGAACGAAACATTCGACAATTGAACAAGTCCATAGAATAACTGACGTAATTGAAAATGCACTGGAGAATAAGAAAGTTTGCAGTGCTGTGTTTCTAGACGTGTCACAAGCTTTCGACAAGGTCTGACATGAAGGGCTGTTAAATAAACTGCAAGGGCTACTACCCCAGCAATACTGTCACATATTAGAATCCTACCTGTCTAGTAGGTACTTCAGAATTAAAGTTGAAGATGACTTTTCTGACCTTAGAAAAATCGAAGCACGGGTACTGCAGGGGAGCGTGCTTGGACCACTACTCCACCTAATGTACACGCATGATGTGCCGAGCACAGAAGAAACTACGTTAGCTACATTTGCTGACGATACAGCTATTCTAGCCGTAGCAGACACGGTGGAAGAATCAACTCAGAAGTTGCAGGAAGCCACAAATGCAGTAAATGAATGGACTCAAAAATGGCGTCTTAAATTGAATGAAGCAAAGTCCACTCACGTGAATTTTACCTACAAAAGGATACCCCATGTACCATTGTTCTTAAACCAGTGCATTATCCCACATGCCAACTCTGCCAAATATTTGGGTATGACCCTGGACGCAAAGTTGAAATGGAAGGAACACGTAAAGAAAAAAAAGCAAGAGCTGCAAATAAAATTTCGGAAACTTTATTGGATTATGGGGCGATACTCACAACTCAACGTTTATAATAAAATTCTTCTGTACAAGACATTGCTAATGCCTATTTGGACTTATGGCGTCCAACTATGGGGCTGCACAGCAAAATCCAACATGCAAATGATTCAAACTTTCCAAAATAAAGTACTGAGGTGTGCAGTAAACGCTCCGTGGTACATCAGAAATGACGACCTCCATAAAGATCTCAGAGTGGAAACCGTAAGAGATACTGCGAAAAAATTAGCACGAAGATATGAACAGCGGCTTCACGCTCATACTAATTTGGAAGCCATTCAGCTTCTTGACAACTCCAGTACTATTCGGCGCCTGAAGAGGACCAAACCCTTTTAATTTCCTTCCCTAAACAAAGGTTTGACGAGCTTCAGCACTGCGGTTTCCAAGACCCTAACGATTCAGATATAATGCCAGATGCCACCTTTGACAGGGCTTTTGGAGCAGCGGAGAGGGAGGCGTCAATTTCATTCAACGCAATTATCCCTCTAAAATATGTAATGGGTGTGTTTGAAGATCATACTACCCTTTTCGTTAATCAAACTATGGAATTGGTTTTACAAAGATCAAATCGGACGTGAATGTTTTCAGGGCATCAGATGAGACAAAGCAGTCTAGCGTAGAAATAGAAAAAATCACGTGGGTTGTTCCTTGTTTGAAACTTAGCGATAAAGAACGAGCTAAATATTACGATATGATTGCCAAGGATCCAAGCCTTCCAATTGCATTCAGATCGTGGTCATTACAACAATTTCCCCTCCTACCACAGACTACCCATCACGTGTGGACCATTCAGAGCACATCTTTCTTTGCCAGACCTCGCATTGTGATTCTTTCTTGGTACACGGGTATTATCAACACTTTAGACAAAAGCTTAGCCTACAACAGTAAAGTAGATTTGACAGACGTTAGACTCTACTTGAATGAAACACCATTCCCCAACACCCCCATGGATTTAGACGTCAAGGAGGGGAAAATGGGAGAGCTTTATTTGAATTACTGCAATTTCCAGCGGACTTATTATGGGCAAATGTTTTCCTCACCGGCTCTTTCGTATAAAAGCTTCAAGGAGACCTATTATTGTTTTGGATGCTACCTATCAAAAAGAATTCCTTCACTCTGCGCAACAGGTTGACGTTAAAATTGAATTTAAAACAAAAAATAATGTTCCAGCTAATACTTCTCTTATAGCATTAATAATTTCTGATCGTACAATGAGTTACACCCCACTGAGTGGGAATGTTCAAAAACAGTAGTAAGCTGCGTTAACGGAATAAAGATTTTTTTTTCTTAATATCTACTTTTTTTTCTTTTTCTTTTTTTCATTCATCCATTCATTCGCCTCACTTCACTTTCAAAATGGATGGAATACAACAACTTGCAAAACACTTCTTATCTTGTTCTTTTGTTCTCAGTGTTTCTCCGTTGAAGAGATGCAAGGAGGGTATTTGTGGTAAATCCCGCCCCCAGTAATCCTAACCAATCATTGTGGAACAACGGTAATGTGTTTTCTTTATCTAGAAATAAGGCTGATTATTCATGCATTAACTGTCAAACCAGACTTTGTGGGATCGAAAAAACAAATGTAGGACCATTACATTTTTCTGATTCACCCCCCTCTACTTGTTCTTCCTGTTCTCATGTTGAAGGTGCAAGAGCTGGAGGGGAGGAAAATCAGTGTAGACAAAGCGTAGATAATTATGCACACAGCACAAATTACGTCTTTACACCTTGAATCAGAATTACTTTCCTCCTCCTCTCTTTCACCCCCTCTCCCGATTAATACGTGTCTCGTTTGCGCAGTAACATTTGAGTCAGTATCCTCCTACCATACTCATTTCACCCTATGCAGGAGTACCGTAGTACGACACACCAGTAACCCTACATCAAGCACCCCTTATCTCTCTCTTATAAAAAAAAACTTAAATCAATTTACTCCGTCATTTAAATGTGAGTCCCATAGCCAAATGGATACTCGGTCAAAAACATACAGACTCCTATCTGTACCTCAAGAGGATGGAGTTGTAGTCGCTCGATTTCAAACAAACGCTAGAGATATTTTTTTCCGGGATATGGACTCATCTGTGAGCGTTAAAGATTTTCTCGTTAAAGTACAACCGAAATTAGAGAAAGAACTTGCCAAAGCTCTAGATGAATGGCATGGAGTAAAGTATCTTTTAATTTTGGAATCAAAATGGCAAAAAGTCGATCTAGAGTCGGATAATCAATACATGGACGTAAATTTAAAAACAAAAACCATGATCATTTTAACAAAAACTTCCATTAATGAAAATGTTGAAAATAGCTTCCAAAAATTACTACAAGAGCAAAGCGAATTTGTGACAAAAGGATCAGGATGGAGCTACCTATCAACTTATGGATTATTGTTGTGTGTTACTAGGTACACTCCGTTGCAAGCATCAACCTATATAGAGTTACCCTCCGTAATAAAAAATAAAAAAGCCTGCGTTAATGTGCGGAATACATCCAGTAACGAATGCTTTCGATATGCTATTTTATCTTCTATAGCCTTGGAGAAAAAGTTGAAAAATATTCATAGACCAAAAGTGTATGATAAATTAGTTCACAATTTAGATTTTAAAGGCATTACTTATCCAGCTTCACTAGAAGCGGTAAAAACTTTTGAGAGGAACAACGCCTCAATTTCTTTAAATGTTTATTCATTCACGAGACCTAAATGTGTAATTTTTCCGGTGTATATCAGCCCCAAAAGCAATGTAGCCTCAAAACATATAGACCTTCTTCTATTTGGGAAAAAAGAGGAGGAGGAGGAGGAGGAGGAAGAGGAGGAGGGGAGAGTGAAAACGAGAAATATCACTGATCCGGGATACCATTGGTGTTTAATACATAATCTATCTAGGCTCATATCTGCTCAAAGCCATGATTATAAAAACAAAATGGTTTTTTGTAAACGTTGTTTCAAATCCTACAGAGCTGGTTTTTCAGTAGTGGGTCGGGATGATTCCTCATCATCATCAACGTGGGATCATCTGAGCGGAGAGGAAAAATTAAAAAGACACACCCAATTGTGTAAAGAACACGACCCTGCAAAAATTGAATTTACCAAACAGATAGAACGCTTTTCTCGCTATAAATGGCTATCTCACCTTCCCGTCGTTTTGTACGCGGACATTGAGAGCCTTTTGATTAGGACTGACGAGGCAGAAGAAGAACGAGAAGAATTGCCGCAGACGAAAAGAAGAAGAGTTAACCCGCAGCAAAATGTAGGGAATGGGGAACAAAGTTGGACTAAATTGGAAAATTTGCACAAACCGTCTTGCGTGGGTTACTATCTGAAATCGCGTATACCTCAAATAGAGGATGAATATAAATGTTTCTTTGGTCCGGATTGTATAAAACAGTTCATTAAGGCATTAGAGGGTATAGCCATTCGAATGGAGAGCATTCTATCAACCAATTATGGACAAAATCCTTTGAACGAGGAGGAAAGGAAACGGCATGATTCAGCCAATGAGTGTGATATATGTAAAACAAGCTTTAGTGCCTCACTCACAAAAGTTCTCGACCATAATCATTATACAAAACAATACCGTTACACTGTATGTACGCCATGTAACAGTAAATTGCAAAGAGCTAATTCATTTTCAGTCTATTTTCATAATGCCAGTAATTACGATTTTCATATAATACTGAAACATATAGGTTGTATCCCAGGCAGAGTGACCATTATTCCCGATACAACCCAAAAAGCGATTGCCTTTACTAAATATTTCTCCACATCGAGAGTTAAAGCCACATTTTTGGACTCGTATAGGTTTTTACCATTCTCCCTCTCAAAGCTAGCCAAATCGCTGGATGATCATTCTGAGATCAGGAAATTGTATCCTTCTGATGAAAAGTATAATCTTTTAACATCAAAGGGTGTTTATCCCTACAATTATATGGATAGCTGGCAAAAGTTTGATGAGACGTCTCTTCCACAACAGAAAGACTTTTACAACACCCTTACTCAAACTGAAATAACCCTGGAAGAATACGAACACGCTTGTACAGTTTGGAGCACATTTGGATGTAGCAATTTGAGGCAATATACCGAGTTAAATTTAAGAAGTGACATTTTACTTCTTCGCTCGGTCTTCGAATCATTCCGAGATTCTTGCTTTTCAGCCTACCAACTGGACCCTGCTGTGGTAGATCACCTGTCATTATACTATACCTGGTTGTTAGGGTAACTTCACTACGTTGCAACAACCAATATTTCATTATTCTTGTAGTGGTCAGGGCACGTCTGCGACTTCTGCCCTGCCACTTCTCCCGCGGGCTAGTGAGGCGAGTGGGGGTCCTACCCCCCTCGCTCCTTGCAAGGTCCCTATAAAAAGGGAGAAGGATCCAATAAAGATACATCATTCATCTCGAAGCCTTCTCATTTCATCTACCTTCACCACCACTTGGAGACTCATTTCATGCCCCGTCGCCACTCCGGCTCGACCGCATTCTCAGGAAAAGTGCGCCATTCGTGAAACGGGAGCTTTACGAGCGACTAAAGAGAGCTAGGCAGATTTTTTTCTTTTGGCAATTAATATTCCCTCTCTTTTCCTTGATCCAAAGTTTATAGGCCCTCCCGAGTAAACGTAAACTGTTCAAATTAAGTGATGAACGTGAAAAATGTCAGTAACGTGGGTGTAACCAAGTCAATTTTCGTGTATGAGACCATTCAGTACGGCCAAACCTTGGGGAGTGAGAAAAAAAATTGCCAAACTCCAGTATTTGGATATGTATATCCATAATTTCTATGGTTTTATAATCGAAAAATGCGTGTTCAGGTTTAGGTGTGAGGCTTCAAACTTTGTAATAGAATAATTTGTCAGTAGAGTGGGTAAATCGGAAAATGCATGCCAATTTCTCTCAGAGGGAAATTAGGGATTTTTTTATGGCTCATTCTTTAAAGAAAACCCTGGCTGACGAGATTCCCTCCCGCGCGCGGGCCTCTATGATGCCAGTCGGCCGCCAAATGGTAAAGAGGGCAGTTCAGCTCGGTGGAATTTTTATTCAGGTCAGTAGAATGTCTCAATGGTATACCACTAAAAATATAATTAGGCAGTTTCTTTCTGCATGTCGGAATTCTACTAGTCGAGCTTGAATATTTCATAACCAACTTTTTTTCCCTCCTATCAAATTGAAGGAGTACACCGAGTTTGAAATGTCATTTGTCAGTCGCGTGGGCGAATAGTGGTCAGTGGCATGGAAGCATCATTAATCCACGCTACTGACAATAATTCCGTGGCATGGACGAGGTAGTGAATTTGCCCCTTGTTATTAGATTTCAACATGCACCCACAGCTATGTTTTGCAAATGAATGTTTAGGCACCAATGTTGTCCCTAAACACTGCTGTGCATTGAAGCTCAATCCGTCTGTTCACTCCTGCAATTGATGAAGAGGATTGGATAGCTGCCGTGTATGACGACGAGTGGTACCCTGGAATCGTTGAAAAAGTCCAAGACAACCAGGGTCTCGTCAATTTATGGCCAGGTCGAGATCTAATAACTTTTTTATGTGGCCGAAGCATCATGACAGGCAACTCATACCACTTGATGGAGTGTTTTGCAAAATCAAAAACCCTCCAGTATCCGACACGTCAAGGTTGACGAAAATCGACGAATATAAACTTCGAATTTTGAAAATAACTTGAATTGGAATAACTTGAATTGGAAATCGTTATTATGAAGCATGTTCAACACCTTGATACCTGTATTTTACGATGGTCAAGTTTCATTATTACTAACTATTGTTTGTTCACTGCGTCTATTTCTTCATTATAACTAATAATTTTCGATAGGTACATCCAAGTGGTTGCATAACGTTTTTCTACTCTTCTTTTTTTTCTGTAAATTCCTATTATTTTGTAATTCAAATTTCAAATTCGTTGAAATTTTCTTTGCCCAGGTTTTGAGATCGAGGTTTTTTTAAATGCCTGTTATTTCTAGTTAATCGATATTACCCTAGCCTGTTGCTAGTCATAAAAAATTTATTCAATTAGTTGCCTTCGTTCTACTTCAAGTCTGAAAAAAGTCTGTTTAATTTAATGAGAAATTCCAAGAAAACGAGAAACTATTGTGGATGGCTGTGGAAAACTATCGAGACTTCGAAATGTAATAATTCAATAAATTTAATGTTATTAAGGTTTTAATACTCTTTTAACATGTATTTTCAATAAAAACACCTTGAAGCATGCCGAGTTTGGATTGTTTTCTCCTGAGATTTGATAATTAGTCAGTGTCATGGAGCTATTGTCCATAGCGTGGGTCTATCAAAATTTAAATTCGTTTATTGGGTTGAAAATTAGATCTTGATCTCGGAAAACTAGTTTAAACAATCCCTCTCTACCGTAGAAACGAAAAGATAAAAGAAAATAACGATTTAAAACACCTATGTTTTTCGAAAATTTGGAGTCTGAAATGTGCACTTTTCCTGAGAATCACAACAGTTCGCCCGTGCCTTCCTCGCTCTTGAGCCCCAGCAAGCTGACCTCTGTGAAGACATCTCACCTTCCGCTCCTGACTCTTTTACACAGTTAAAAGCCCGGATCCTCGCAGCCTACGCCCCGGCCGATGGTTCACAGTTGACGTCCTTACTACAACATCAACACGACGATGAACTACCCACTGCGCTGGCTAGACGTCTCAAGAGGGCTTTACCTGACAAAACTCCCACAGATCTACTTCGCCAGCTTTTTCTCCGCATTTTACCGGAGAGAGTCCGCCTTCATGTTGCCGCCCAGGCTTCCACTGACATCAACACTCTGGCCAAACTAGCTGACGAACTAATAAAGATCTCTCCGTCTCCCCGGTTGGCCACGGTCGACGAGGAGACTGCGGTGGTGAAGAAGACTCCTTCTCGAAGAGACACGCAACCTTCTCAACCTTCTAGTGGTCCCAAAAAGGACCTATGTTTCTTCCACAGGAAATGGGGAGTTTCTGCCCGCCGATGTCGAAAGCCATGCTCCTGGGTATCTCGCTTCACGGGAAACGACAACGCACGGTCCCAATAGCCGTCAAGGCCGTGCATAACTACCAGTCTACTCGGCTTTTTCTGCGATGCAAGAAAACCTCTGTCAATTTCTTAATTGATACTGGTTCCGATGTTTCCATCCTTCCGAACGTTCTACTCAAGAGGAAAACGAGGAAACCTACCTCTCTGAAGGCGGCTAATGGTACCCACATCGCTACTTATGGCTCTCAGACGGCTACAGTTCATCTCCCTGGCCTTTCCCCGCTGCAATGGACCTTCATAGCAGCCGATGTTTCCTCTCCCATCATTGGCTCGGACTTTTTGCAGTACCACGGCCTACTAGTCGACCTGAAACAGAAAAAACTACTTCACGCACCTTCCAGCTCCATCATAGAGGGCACAGTGCGCCTTGTCAACCCGGCTTCAAGTGTCTACACAACAGCCTCTCATCCTACGGCTCCTTCGCAGTTTCAAGCCCTCCTAGATGACTATAGGCCATCACAGACACCCCTCGAAAGCCCAGTACTACATCACATCGTCACTAGAGGTCCCCCCTGTCACGCCAAGCTTCGCCGCCTCAATTCATCAGTCTTTTTAAAGACCAAAAACCATTTTCAGGAATTACTGAAGTCTGGCATTATAGAACCCTCCGAATCGCCTTGGTCCTCGCCTC
This sequence comes from Creontiades dilutus, assembly GCA_031894815.1. Taxonomy (NCBI): domain Eukaryota; kingdom Metazoa; phylum Arthropoda; class Insecta; order Hemiptera; family Miridae; genus Creontiades; species Creontiades dilutus. The sequence continues at coordinate 11,481 of JAVIWC010009531.1, forward strand.
TACATGTTGTCATGAAGCCCGACGGTGATGTGCGCCCAGTAGGTGACTACAGGGCTCTCAACAAACTCACCATCCCGGATAGATACACTGTACCGCACATCTATGACTTCACAGCCGGCTTACATGGAACCAAGGTTTACAGCACGTTAGACCTGTCAAGGGCCTTCTTTCACTGTAAAATACACGAGCCAGACATCCCGAAAACAGCCGTCCTCACACCATTTGGAACTTTCCAATTCAAAAGGATGAATTTCGGCCTACGTAACGCAGCTCAAACATGGCAGAGATACATGGACCACATCCTCAGGGACCTTCCTTTCGTCTATTGCTACCTTGACGACCTTCTGGTGGCTTCCTCGTCAATCAAAGACCACTACGAACACGTCAAGACCCTCCTTCAGAAGCTCGCAGCCTATGGTCTGAAAATCAACACTCACAAGTGCCAGCTCGCCCAATCATCAGTCAAATTCCTCGGCCACACCGTCTCCGCCAATGGGATCGCTCCATTACCAGAGAAGACTGCTCTGATTGGCCAATTTCCCAAACCTGACACTGTCAACGATCTTCGGGCCTTTCTAGGACTACTCAACTTCTACAACAGGGCACTACCTCATGCTGCGATTACACTACGGCCTCTTATTGACCTTCTACCGCCTGATGCACGAAAAAAGGACACCAGGAAGCTCGTATGGGATCCTAAGTCAGAAAAGGCCTTTTATGAGGCGAAAAACCTCCTCAAAACCGCCGTTACACTAGCTCATCCCAGCCCGTCTCAGCCTCTCGTTCTCCACACTGATTCATCCGACTTCGCCGTTGGTGCTGCCCTTCATTACCTTGATGGTAATACACTCCGGCCTCTCGGATTTTTTTCGAAATCCCTCAACCTGGCTCAACAGAAGTACAGCACGTTTGATAGAGAACTCCTGGCCATTTACCTGGGTATCGTCCATTTTCGACAGTTGGTTGAAGGGAGAAAATTAACAATTTTCACCGATCACAAGCCGTTAACTACGGCTTTGTCTACTCAATCAAACACGGCGCCTCCTACTCGCATCAGACAACTCCGTTTTATATCTGAATTTTCTACAGATATAAAGTATTCCGAAGGTTCTCTCAACATAGCAGCTGACTATTTATCACGTCTCCGCCCCTCCGCTGCAGCCATTTCCGAGTTCAAGCCACCTTTTACCGTCGCTGAACTTCACAAGGCTCAACGTGCCGACCCTCACATCTCATCACTGGCACTACATCCTCACATGATAGACGAAAAATCTATTTTATGTGATGATACAGACTCCATCCCTCGTCCTTATATCCCTTCGAGCCTACGATTACGAGTTTTCAACGCTCTACACGGCCTCTCACATCCCGGCATCAAGGCGTCCACAGCCCTCATCAAGGCTCGCTATTATTGGCCGAATATGACATCCTCCATACGGATATTTACCCGCGCCTGCCCCAGCTGTAACAGGGCGAAAATCACTCGCCACGTAAGAGCTCCTCTTGGCGAGTTTCCGGACTCAAGACCCTTGTCTCACGTTCACATCGACATCTTTGGGCCCCTCCCTGCTTCAGGTGGAAAGAAATTCGTCCTATCTATGATAGATAGAGCCACAGGATGGTTTGAATGCGAACCAATCGCAAACATCGAAGCCTCCACAATATCGAACACCTTCCACAATGTATGGATTTCTCGATACGGCGTCCCCGAGCACATCACTACTGACCAAGGCACTCAATTCACCAGCGCCTTATTTTGCACCTTCTGCGACTGTATGGGTTCAACACTACATCACACGAACACATATCACCCCCAGGCGAATGGACTGGTCGAGCGCCTACATCGAGTTCTGAAAGAAGCCATCATTTCATCTACCTTCACCACCACCAATAAAGATACATCATTCATCTCGAAAAAAAAAAAAAAATAAAAAAAAAATAAAAAAATAAAATAAAAAAAAATAAATAAACAGTTCCAAAACCAAAAGAGGCAAAAATAAGAAAATGAAAAAGAAAAAGAAAAAACAAAAAAACCGAAACCCAAAAGACAAGATCCTAAACGGCAAGCCCCCGCGCCGTCGCCAACTAGCCCGCAACACACTATTTCAACCTCCCAGAAGACACAACCGGGGAATATAATTTACAAATACTCTATTGTAAATTCTGGGGGGAGCGGTGTAGTGGTCAGGGCACGTCTGCGACTTCTGCCCTGCCACTTCTCCCGCGGGCTAGTGAGGCGAGTGGGGGTCCTACCCCCCTCGCTCCTTGCAAGGTCCCTATAAAAAGGGAGAAGGATCCAATAAAGATACATCATTCATCTCGAAGAAAGCCTTCTCATTTCATCTACCTTC
>JAVIWC010009532.1:0-13931 GCA_031894815.1 Creontiades dilutus
AACAACCAAAAACGCTGCAAATTCTTTCACTGGGGTTTAATATTCAATTGGCTTGCGTTCATGGATTGAATTTCTACTAAGCTTTGGAGTGTGCGTGTTTCACAGGTGATAGAGCGATTATTGAATTTCAGGAGATATGCATAGAGCACGTAAATCTGTTCTCAACGAAAACACCTATTTGGATTGATCAGTTGATCATATTTGTGTGCCTCCTGAAATTCAATAATCGCTCTATCACCCGTGAAACACGCACACTGCAAATTCTTTCGGTGGGGTTTATTATTCAATTTTATTCATTTGAGTTGCATTCATGATTTGAACTTCTACTAAGCTTTGGAGTGTGCGTATCTTACAGGTGATAGAGCGGTTATTGAATTTAAGGAGATATGCATAGAGCACGTAAATCGGTTCTCAACGAAAACACCTATTTGGATTGATCAGTTGATGATATTTGTGTGAATCCTCTACATCAGTCTACCATTGGCTACATCGTTTAAATTTGGATTTGGGGATTTTAACGCAATACGAGTTTAAAGGACTTGATAAATTATAGATGTTTTATTGTGGTTGTAGATGTTTTATGTGGTTCAATAAAAAAACGCTGCAAATTCTTTCACTGGGGTTTATTATTCAATTGGCTTGCGTTCATGAATTGAATTTCTACTAAGCTTTGAAGTGTGCGTGTTTCACAGGATAGAGCGATTATTGAATTTCAGGAGATTTGAATGGAGCACGTAAATCTGTTCTCAACCAAAATACCTATTTGGATTGATCAGTTGATCATATTTGTGTGCCTACTGAAATTCAATAATCGCTCTATCACCGGTGAAACACGCAGACTCCAAAGCTTAGTAGAAATTCAAATCATGAACGCAAGCCAATTGAATAATAAACCCCACTGAAAGAATTTGCAGCCTTTCTACCACAAAATCTTTGCTTGGCAATTTATTCATTGATTGCTCCAAATTTCCTATTTCGGAGTTTTCTAAAAATTTAACTTTGTTCTTTGCTATAGGCATTTCATTAATTTTTATTACATTCGCTTATTAGGTTTTTTTTTTAATAACAGTGCGGTCTGAGGTTGCCTTCTACCTCCTGTAGCTCTACAGTGATTTCCTTGTAACGGATACAATTATTATTGTTTTGCACTTTCTACGTTAAATTTTAATTTGAACTACTATTCACGCATATTAAATTGTAGGCATGCATAGTTCGGAAGGTAGGCCTTTCTGATGCTCATAACAATTATGGTCGTATTCTGCTGACAATTCGGTTAAGGAACCACAATTCATAGGCACATGTTTTTTCCCCTGGCTTATATAATCGTTTCTTCCTACAGCTAGAAATGAAAATTTTAACCAGCTAACCTGAAATGGATCCGTCTATCTGGATCCAATATCTTCTGTCTCCAATAAGCTCATGGACTCCTTGGCTGTTCGCAATCGCAACCAGCCCTATAAAACATTCGTAAATTTGGTAATTTCTCGAGCAGATCTCAATCGGCCCCGAATGGAAAATACTCCTTGCAATGAACCCAAAATGCATACTTTTATTCGGGGAATTCAAGACCGGTTCTCAAACCTCCAGCCGCTTTCCAACGAGACGGTACTCGCGAATCGACGACGACATATACACTGTTATTTTACGTAAAAGTTTGTGTGGTTTTGACCAAATCTCAACAACTTCGGCGTCATTTGGCTATTTTGCTTCCGAGTCTACTAAAGTAGCGGAAGCATTGTTTTCACTTTCGGAATGTGAAAATTTTGTTGTCTCCAAAATCAAAAATTCCACTCGCATTTTGCGTTTTAGACCTTTCTGAACAATTTTGGTTCCGTGTCTGTCTGTGTGTCTGTCTGTCTGTCAGCAAATCCTTGTTACGGGCAAAACTACACGAAGTTACAGTCCGATTTTGATGAAATTTTCTGGGATTGTGCGGGTTGGGGTGTAGATGGCCCCCTATAGGTTTCATGACCCCCAGATCAATAGTAGCCTCTGCGCATGCGCAAACGTGAAATCCTTGCCACAAGAATAACTCCGGGAGTTCTTGACCGATTTCGATGAAATTTTCAGGGATTGTTTGGTTTGATGTGCAGATGGTCCCCTATGAGTTTCATGACCACCGGATCAATAGTAGCCTCTGCGCATGCGCAAACGTGAAATCCTTGTTACGCGCATAACTCCGAGAGTTCTTGACCAATTTTGATGACATTTTCAGGGATTGTGCGGGTTAGGGTATAGATGGTCCCCTATGAGTTTCATGACCCGCGGATCAATAGCAGCCTCTGCGCATGCGCAAACGTGAAATCCTTGCCACAAGCATAACACCGGGAGTTCTTGACCGATTTCGATGAAATTTTCAGGGATTGTTCGGACTTATTAGGTATATTTTATAGCTTGTTCAATAGTTGAACATGCCTACCTTTATTTTCTCAAGTTACGCTCCTGCATAACAATAAATTTACCCTAATTCAACATTTACTTCGCCTAATTGAACGAAGTTCTTTAGTCAATAATAATTTTCAATGATCTATACAGTCATGTTATGGATACGAGGAAGCTATGTGCCACACCCACTTGGCAGAGGTTTTTCCTTTAATAACCCAATTATCAAATTAATGGAATTAAAATAAAATCAAACTTAAAAAATGAATGAAACTTTAATTTAGTGAGGGTGGAGGCATTCTTTGTAGAACTCAATGTTGTAATTGTAAAAATCGACTCTCTACACCACATTTCTAGAAATTACAAATTAGTTTTTAGTTAAACTAACAACTAAGCTAATAGTTTTAGTTGAGGACTGAAACTAATTTCATAACTAATTTAGTTTTAGTTCCTCCTTCTCAACTAAGAACTTATTTAGTTTCAAAATTAGTTGACGGATACGAACTAAAACTAAATTAGTTTCAAAATTAGTTCTATTTAGTTCAACTAATTTCTAGTTAACTAGTCCCAACTATGGGGCTAGCTGACGAGTACTAGTATTGAGAATGATAAGCATTTCGGTACCATCAAAGGAACTTGTACCAAAGTATTCTATTCCAAATTCTGACAAAATAGGGCATGTGCCAAGAAATTATGTGTTTTGCCTCTTGAATTCCACGATTCCATATTTTGCAATTCAGGTCAAGTTGTTCGCAACGCTCTTTTAATAATAACTTTATAACATTCTGTTGTAAATGTTTTTCCTTAACTACAAATCCTGAGTCTAAATTTTTATGCAATGAAAATGTTTCCGAATTCAGTGCTGGGGAAGGCAGTACGGTCTGCTTGGAGCCTTTCAATCTTATTTTGTCAACTAAGTCACGTAGGCAGAAACATGGAATTTGGTGTATTTTGTGCTCCTGTCTTTTGCTTCCGAGTCTACTAAGGTAGCGGAAACATTGTTTTCACTTTCGGAATGTGAAAATTTTTTTGTCTTCAAAATCAAAAATTCCACTCGCATTTTGCGTTTTAGACTTTTCTGAACAATTTTGCTTCTGTGTCTGTCTGTCTGTCAGCAAATCCTTGTTACGGGTGAAACTACACGAAGTTATAGTCCGATTTTGATGAAACCTCCTGGGATTGTGCGGATTGAAGTGTAGATGGTCCCCTATAAGTTTCATGACCCCCGGATCAATAGCGCGTGTGCAAACGTGAAATCCTTGTTACGCGCACAACTCCGGGAGTTCTCGATCAATTTCGATGAAATTATCAGGGATTGTTCGGTTTGATGTGTAGATGGTCCCCTATGAGTTTCATGACCCCCAGATCAATAGTAGCCTCTGCGCATGCGCAAACGAAATCCTTGTTATGCGCATAACTCCGGGAGTTCTTGACCAATTTCGATGAAATTTTCAGGGATTGTTCGTTTTGATGTGTAGATGGTCCCCTATGAGTTTCATGACCCCCGGATCAATAGTAAGTCTCTGCGCATGCGCAAACGAAATCCTTGTTACGCGCATAACTCCGGGAGTTCTTGACCAATTTCGATGAAATTATCAGGGATTGTTCAGACTTATTAGGTATATTTTATAGTTTGTTCAATAGTTGAACATGCCTACCTTTATTATCTCAAGTTATGCTCCTGCATAACAATAAATTTACCCTAATTCAACATTTACATCGCCTAATTGAACGAAGTTTTTTAGTCAATAATAATTTTCAATGATCTATACAGTCATGTTATGGATACGAGGAAGCTATGTGCCACACCCACTTGGCAGACGTTTTGTTTTCTTCTGCCAGTTGATAAACACGTAAATATTCATTTTTACAGCCAAATTCAACCCTTGCGGCGTCAATAACGGCAATTGCTCCCACCTTTGCCTCCTCGGTCTCAACGGAACTCGAAGCTGCGCCTGCCCGCATCTGATGCGGCTCAACGATGACGCCAAAACTTGCGTCGGTAAGTTCGTCATTGTAAAAAAACTTTCCATCTTGTGTTATGTTCGTTAGGAAAGTAGTGGGGAACTGCCTACCAGTGTAGTACCCTGGCCAGGGAATGTAGATTGGAATAGTTGAGGTTGTGAAAATTATAAATTGATTTGCCGTGAGTTGAAATTGAGTAGCTCAAAGTTTAAATTGAGATGCCAAAAATATTAAAATTTGTTTGTGCCAAAGGTTCAAATTACTTTGCCAAAATTTTCATTTTGATAATATGCCGAAAATTCAAATTGATTTTGCCAAACTAATCTGATTTTTTTCCTAAATGTTTGTGTGTGTGTGTGTTTGTTTGTCAAAACATTCCACTTAACCCTTAATATCCAAACATCTTAGTGAATTCCAAAATTTTCCACATTTTTTCTCAAGTCTTCTTTTTCTTTTGTTTTGATTCACAATTTATTTAATTAGGAAGAATGAGAAGAATTCAATTTTAGATGTATCTTGTAGGATACCTTTTTAAAACACCCAAAACTCATGGTATCCTGCAGTTCACCCCAATATTCTGTGATTTTCTCGCTTTTTGGCTTATTATTTGATAATAAACCATTGTAATCGCTCTTGAAAAAAAAAATAACCCCCCCCCCCCCCCCCCTGGAAATTTGATGGTTTACGTTTCAAAGGGTGTAAAATCCAAATCTGCAATAAAAAATTTTCCATCCGTCCGCCATACGCTGTACGCACGATTGCTCCCAAACGGCTGAAGCAAAAAAGCTGAAATTTTCAGGAAAAATCCATATTGGTCCGACGACGCCCCAATTCTTGAGCCAGCTCTCTCACTTAATTTAAATTGCCCTTTAAGGGTTGTCAAATATTTTTTAAAATCCCTAAAAACCTCCTTATTTTTAAGAACATACCATGAGGAATCGAATGAGACCCTCCCCACGTCCGTAGGTCAAACCATTCCCGATATATGGCCCGATTTATGGTGCCAATATTTGCGTTTTTTTGGTTCATTATTGTTTGTTTGTAATGTTGTGATGTCCCGCCGATAGCGTTGAGTTGTAGTGAATGTGGATACTGGAGTGAACTCCTAAAAGGTTTTTAGCCGATACATGGGTTGAAGCATTCTGATTTGCATGAAACGCTAATAATCTATAGGTAAATTTTATCCAATATTATTACTGGGGTTTATCATTCAATATTATCACTGGGGTGAATAAGTATTCTTTCACTGGGGTTTATTATTCAATTGGCATGCGTTCATGATTTGAATTTCTACTAAGCTTTGGAGTGTGAGTGTTTCACAGGTGATAGGGCGATTCTTGAATTTCAGGAGATATGCATAGAGCACGTAAATCGGTTCTCAACCAAAATACCTATTAGGATTGATCAGTTGATCATATCTGTGTGCCTCCTCTACATCAGTCTACCTTTGGCTACATCGCTTAAATTTGGATTTGGGGAAGTTTTAACGCAATAAGAGTGCCAAAGGACTTGATAAATTATAGATGTTTTTATTGTGGGGGGGGGGGGGGTATTGAGGTTCAATAAAAAAGACGCTGCAAATTCTTTCACTGGGGTTTATTATTCAATTGGCTAGCGTTCATGATTTGAATTTACTAAGCTTTGGAGTGTGCGTGTTTCACAGGTGATAGAGCGATTATTGAATTTCAGGAGGCACACAAATATGATCACCTGATCAATCCAAATAGGTATTTTGGTTGAGAACAGATTTATGCTCTATGCATATCTCCTGAAATTCAATAATCGCCCTATCCTGTGAAACACTCACTCTCCAAAGCTTAGTAGGAATTCAAATCATGAACGCAAGCCAATTGAATCATAAACCCCAGTGTAAGAATTTGCAGCGGTTTTTTTTTTTTTTTTTTTTTTCAAGAGCGATTACATACAAAGGTTTATTATTGAATAATAAACCAAAAGTATCGATACTCCGATATATCGGTGGTATCGTCCCGTCCCTAATCACCTCACATACTCTAATTCCCGACTGAATCTGCCATTAAATTGAATAATGAATGAATGAATCGTATCGTTTTTTACAGACAACGACGTCGTTTTACTTCTGGTGCGCGCCAGCGAAATTCGCGGCGTCGATTTGAACCAACCGTTCTACCACACGATCCCCACCATCTCGCTGCCTCAAGTCTCCTACCCGACGGAAATCGATTTCGACTCGTCGACGAATTCGATTTATTGGTCCGAATCCCGAGGGAACGACGTCAAAATGAGCACGTTATCTCCCGGAATATCGACCATCATCATCGACACAGGTATTCGATTCGATTTGAATCATTTATTTATTTTAAAAGTACGAGATGAGCAAATATCGTTTACAGGGTTATGCCATGTTTATACAGGGTGTCCCGCACTTAGTGTAAAAAAAAAAATTGGGTGAAACTACATGGAAAATGGAGTAAATCGCCGCCAACCGCGATTTTTTTTCTCAACCCGTTGCTGAGATATGCTATTTTTAAGTGTTTTTTCAAAAAATCGCGTTTTTCGCCATTTAAACGCTTTTTTCTCGGCAATTTCCCAACATTTTTGCACATTTGACCACATTTTCGGAATCTGCGTTAAATTTCCTATAAGATGAAGTTACTTTGATTTCCAAAACGCATCTTCCAAACACCGAAATTTTCAATCAAAGATGAACATTTTTCGCAAAGTGAAATTTTTCAAAAACTTGGAACGCTTGGCGTGACCACAAAAATAATTTTTTTCGTTGTCAAATTTGATAAAAACTTCTCCCACTTCTAAGCTTTCCAACGGCGTCTCAACCATTTAATTCTGATTGGAATTGACGGAGAAATTAAAGTTCGAATGCCAGAAAACGTGTAGTTCGTTTTAACGTAAGTTGGTAGGTGACGTACGATATGGGCCACAGAAACTGATTTTTCTCGATTTCAATTAATGTTTTCCGGCATTCAACCACAGGTTCGAATTGGGCGTTAAATTTCCTGTAAGAAGAGGTTCATTTTGTTTCCAAAATGTTTCTTCCAGGTACTGTAAAAAATTAAAAATTGAGAATTGTGATAAATGTGTAAAAAAATTTGGAAAAAAAATGAACCTCTTCTTACAGGAAATTTAACGCCCAATTCGAACCTGTGGTTGAATGCCGGAAAACATTAATTGAAATCGAGAAAAATCAGTTTCTGTGGCCCATATCGTACGTCACCTACCAACTTACGTTAAAACGAACTACACGTTTTCTGGCATTCGAACTTTGATTTCTCCGTCAATTCCAATCAGAATTAAATGGTTGAGACGCCGTTGGAAAGCTTAGAAGTGGGAGAAGTTTTTATCAAATTTGACAACGAAAAAAATTATTTTTGTGGTCACGCCAAGCGTTCCAAGTTTTTGAAAATTTTCACTTTGCGAAAAATGTTCATCTTTGATTGAAAATTTCGGTGTTTGGAAGATGCGTTTTGGAAATCAAAATAATTTCATCTTATAGGAAATGTAACGCAGATTCCGAAAATGTGGTCAAATGTGCAAAAATGTTGGGAAATTGCCGAGAAAAAAGCGTTTTAATGGCGAAAAACGCGATTTTTCGAAAAAACTCTTAAAATAGCATATCTCAGCAACGGGTTGAGAAAAAAATCGCGGTTGGCGGCAATTTACTCCATTTTCCATGTAGTTTCACCCAATTTTTTTTTTTACACTAAGTGCGGGACACCCTGTATATAGAACATAAAAACATTTAGATCATAATAAAACATCTTCAATCAATGGCCTCACGTCATTTTGTCCTGTTATCTTCGGGCGATGCTCACAATATGTGATTGGGGCACAGGGATGTCCTTTCACCGCAATTATACGATCCGTTTTTTCTGTTCAATTTTTTTACAGGAATTGAAAATCCTCAAGGCTTTAGCGTCGACTGGATCGCGAAAAACATGTTCGTCTCGTCCTCCGGCCACGGGAAAATCAACATTTTCGCTTGTAACCTTCAAGGCGAATTCGTTACCAACCTCTACGAGAACAGCAAAACCGACCGCGGCGAGAGGAACACCGATGGCACATTCGAAGAGGTCAGTGGCGTAAGTTGTTCCGTTCATTTGTGACATCGCAATTTTTCGTCTTATCTTAGCAGATAGCTGGTGCATTGTCATCCAGTGGCTGGGATGTTGAGAGAGAGAGACTGTATCATATGCCAGATGCCAAGTGACCAGGGCAAGAAGCCAGATGTTGTTGCCGTTAAGCCCGACGGGTCTGCCATAATCCTGGATGTCCAGGTTGTTAGTGGCAGCGTGGACATGGAGCAGACCTGGAGGGCTAAGATAAGTAAATGTGATAGAAATGACCTTCGGCAAGCGATATCTGAGCTAAAAGGAGTGGCGCCTAACAACATCAAGGTTATGGCTGCGACCGTGTCATGGCGCGGAGTGTGGTGCTGGAAAAGTGCCACGGAGTTACTTGAGCTGGGCATCTCATCAGGAGTACTTCGTGGTATCACCACCCACGTCATCCGGGGCTCTTACTTGAACTGGTGGTCATTTTATAGGGGCACTTCCTTTCATCCCTCTCTTCCTCCTCCATCATCCTCAACTTCCCGTATCCCAAGGGCCGGCGTCGGTTAAACCTGGGCGTCCTCCCCACTTTTTTTATTTTAGTTTTTCGTTTTTATATTTTAATGGCGTGCCCCCTCCGTCTTTGAGGGGAGATCTTTAAAAAAAAAAAAAAACAAATTTGTACAATGCGGCAATGAAACCACTTTACCAAAAGAGTAAAATGGAATTGGGCTTAATAAAAAACGATGCAAATTCTTTCACTGGGGTTTATTTTGAAATTTCTACTAAGCTTTGGAGTGTGTGTGTTTCACAGGTGATAGAGCAATTATTGAATTTCAGGAGGCACACAAATATGATCAACTGATCAATCCAAATAGGTATTTTGGTTGAGAACAGATTTACGTGCTCTACGCATATCTCCAGAAATTCAATAATCGCTCTATCACCTGTGAAACACGCACACACCAAAGCTTAGTAGAAATTCAAATCATGAACGCAACCCAATTGAATAATAAACCCCAGTGAAATAATTTGCAGCGTTTTTTTTTTTTTTTTTTTTTTTTTTTTAAGACGTTGTTAAAACTTGAGTTATATTCCTGTCAAATATGATGTAACCAACACTAAAACACCAAAAGTTCAGGAAAATAATTTCGTTTCAAAACGGGAATATAAGAATTTTAGTTCCTAGCAACCCACTTAGAAACCAGAAAAAAGCTAAACGAGTACAACCGTTGTGAGATAATTCATCATGCCCATTGGGTTTTTGAGTGGGCTAAGAACCCATTTTTCGAAATAATTTTCATTCCCATTCGCGTGAAATGATCCAGAATGTATCCAGAAAGATACTGTGCGACTCGACGGTGTGTACACACAATAATCGCAAGCGCAATAGCTCAATTTCCATTTTGCATTGGGTATTAAACGGAGGCCGCGACGTATTAGATGTTAACATAGAGCCCACTAGTTTTTCACCGAGATAGTTTTATCACTGGTTTCGATCTGGTACAACTGATGTTTATGTTACTAAAACTATTCTTTATTATATTTGTTCCTCCTTATTTTTGAGATTCCAGCGTATTATCGAGACGCCCAAACTAAACGAAACACTGACCTCCGTGTAACACCTGACTCCTCATTTGGCAAATTTTGTGGACGCACCGTCGAGTTACTGTGCGTCATCAAGGGTTATGGCACATTTCTTAAAAAATTAAGCAACTACTTCAAATACTACCAAAAACTCGAAAGTACTGATTTTTAACGATTTCTGTCAAGGCAGTTTTTTTGCATTTTTGCCATTTCTAACTGCAATTCTTCATATAAATTGGAGAACGTACTTGATTTTCTTCGAGTTGAACTGGAAAAAGAATTGTGGGTGATTCCTATTTTACGGGACAATCGCTGTCCTTCATTGATAAATAATTTTCTGTTCAACTTTTTCCAAAAATTATTTTTGTAGATTTTATGTGGTTACTAGGCCTACTCGTGGTTGTCATAAAGTTCGGCTACTCTTCATTGTACTTGCCAGTAATTGTTCGAAATGTACCTCTAATCTCGTTGTCACGGTCTGTCCGTGAGTCAGAATATGAACTTAATCCGAAATTTTATCCGCTCAAAGTACGTTTTACCGGAAATATTTTAACTAGTATTTTTACGCTGCAAATTCTTTCACTGGGGTTTATTATTCAATGATTCATAACTTCAATTTCCACAAAGCTTTGGAGTGTGCGTGTTTCACAGGTGATAGAGCGATTATTGAATTTCAGGAGATATGCATTGAGCACGTAAATCTGGTTCTCAACCAAAATACCTATTTGGATTGGTCAGTTGATCATATTTGTGTGCCTCCTGAAATTCAATAATCGCTCTATCGCCTTTGAAACACGCACACTCCAAAGCTTAGTAGAAATTCAAATCATGAACGCAAGCAAATTGAATAATAAACCCGAGTGAAAGAATTTGCAGCGTTTTTAAAAACAATTTATTTCAAATTACACTGAAATTCGGAATAACAAATAGAACTTCGAAACTATAGGGAAGATTAACGGAACGGAGTGCAACACAAAGTGTATCACAAACTCCTGAACACTAACTACAAGAGCTCGGTTGCGAGCCGTTTATAGGCTGAGGTGCTGCAGTCAGCAGTAATAGGGATCTTGGTCTCTTAATTAACTAATTAGTTCCACTAATTACGAACAGAGTCGATCAATAATTACTCATTCCCGTACCAGATATGTGACACGTAATCAGTATGGTTTGTGTCTCAATTTGGGTGGGAGGGTGGGCCACAACACAGCCAAGTGATCTATACAGCCATGGGATCGATTAAAATCAACAAATCTGTTGCTAAATGTATAAATGATTGATAAAACATTTATTGATCATTATATGGGGTGGAATGTTGGGTTAGTTGGGATCTGTGAAAAGTATAAATTGATATGCCAAAAACTCGAGGTGGTATGGAAGCCAGAAGTAGAAATTGAGTCGCCGAAAGTTTAAATTGAGATGCCAAAAATATTAGAAGTGAATCGTGCCAAAGGTTCAAATTAATTTGCCAAAATCTACAATTTGATAGTATACCAAAAATTCAAATTGATTTTGCCAAACTAATCTGATTTCATTTTTTTCCTAACTATATACAGGGTGTCCCGCACTTAGTGTAAAAAAAAACATTGGGTGAAACTACATGGAAAATGGAGTAAATCGCCGCCAACCGCGATTTTTTTTCTCAACCCGTTGCTGAGATATGCTATTTTTAAGAGTTTTTTCAAAAAATCGCGTTTTTCGCCATTAAAACGCTTTTTTCTCGGCAATTTCCCAACAGTTTTGCACATTTGACCACATTTTCGGAATCTGCGTTAAATTTCCTATAAGATGAAGTTACTTTGATTTCCAAAGCGCATTTTTTTCCAAATTTTTTTTACACATTTATCACAATTCTCAATTTTTAATTTTTTACAGTACCTGGGAAAAACATTTTGGAAACAAAATGAACCTCTTCTTACAGGAAATTCCTGTAACTAACGCCCGATTCGAACGAAAGTAACTTCATCTTATAGGAAATTTAACGCAGATTCCGAAAATGTGGTCAAATGTACAAAAATGTTGGGAAATTGCCGAGAAAAAAGCGTTTTAATAGCGAAAAACGCGATTTTTTTAAAGAACTCTTAAAAATAGCATATCTCAGCAACGGGTTGAGAAAAAAAATTGCGGTTGGCGGCGATTTACTCCATTTTCCATGTAGTTTCACCCAATTTTTTTTTTTACACTAAGTGCGGGACACCCTGTATATGTATAGGTATGTAAGTATGTGCGTGTGCGTGTGTGTGTGTGTGTGTGTGTGTGTGTGATTTTAGTCTTCCGGTAGCCAAATTGCTGCTCCGTCCTCTAGTCCTAGTCCTCGTACGTGTTTCCTTGGGCCCCTTAGCCTCATGGAAACTGCTCGGTGAACCGAGAATTGAGTTTTCACTAGTAATTGATTGATTAATTCTTTCTCTAAACTTAGTGGAGCCAACTTATTTTTGATACTAATTAATACGAATATATTACAGGTGTTTGGTAATTCAGACGCGTACGTGATCCTCTTAAATTGATCTATCATTTACCTTGATCGTTGGTTTTGGACCACACATAACTCGGCAAAGGGCCTCCAAGCGGTTGTGAGGCGCGCGCAACCGCTAAAACTAAAACTGTTTGAAGTGACCACATCTTGTGCACTGGCGAATAGTGTACAATATTTCTTGCAGTTCAACACCAAATCCAGAGATTGGCATCTGAGATTCAAATGCCGAACTTGCTGTGAGTCATCGAGAAGGTGGAGAGCCTCTGAGATCATGAGATCTTGTGGCATATTTTTTAACTATCTCATTGACGGCTTCCACCTGATGGTCTCTATGAAGTTTGTTACGTCTCACGTACTGCGGAACATTATCGATTCCCCAAAGCAATTTATCTTCATTGTTCCCAATTTCCAGGTGGCGTTGATCACTTCATTGGCCGTCGACCCTCTGAGAGGGAAAATCTACTGGGTCGAGCACTGGGGAGAGGAGTCCTATGTAATTGAAAGCGCCAATATGGACATGACAGCTAAAAGCACCCTAACGTCTTCTGAAAACAACATGGAATTACGAGGAACCGAAAGTGAGTATTAATTTGTAGCACGAAACGAAAAAACATGACAGTAGATACACAACTTGAACCCCCAAACTAGAGTTGGGTAGTGAGTGAGTGGCCTTGTTCAAAGAACTCTTTCAAGTGAACTTGTCCCAAATGACCTGCAGGGGGAAGACGTTTGTGACAGCATGACTAGGGGGTAGGAAAAGAGAACAATAGATGACTGTCGTTTACTGAATTCTGACAGATGACGAAGATAATAGAGTTGACGGTCATGCCACGAGATAGCGGTAGTGGTGGTGACTATCTCAGGATGGAGACGACGAACTGCAGATCCCATTCATTCACAAAGTGAACTGCAGGTGGCGCATTCATCCATGGAGTGAACTGGTGAACTGTGGGGCGGCCTGCAGGTCGCATTCAATCACGGAGTGAACTGGTGAACTTCTCCCACTGACCTTGTCTTTGGACTGAGTGACCTGCAGGTCGTCTACTCCCTCAGGTGACCTGGGTTTACACACCTGTACCCCAAACCTCCGAAAGAGCAGCTTTTTTGGTTTTGTTTTGATCGCAGTAACCTAGTGATGTAGTGAATGTGGATACTGGAGTGAACTCTTAAAAGGGTTTTATAGCCGATACACGGGTTGAAGCATTCTGATATTCTTGTTAGTTTCACTGCACATGATATAGAAGCTGCAACACGTAAACTACAGACGTCTACTACTGAGGTTTCTAAGTGGACCAAGATGTGGAGAATGAAGCTGAACGAATCAAAATCAGCCCACATCAACTTCACTAACCGAAAAGTACCAATCTTGGATGTTGAGATCAATTGGAATAAAATACCGCATACTGAAGCAGTTAAATACTTGGGTTTGACACTTGACTCCAAATTAAACTGGAATAAACACATAGGAAAGAAGAACT
>JAVIWC010009533.1:0-14077 GCA_031894815.1 Creontiades dilutus
TCATCTACAGATCGAACTAAACAAACCTTGAATGTTTCATTGAGATTGGTCCAGAACTCCCGGAGTTATATGTGTAACAAGGATTTCACGTTTGCGCATGCGCAGAGGCTACTATTGATCAGGGAATCTTGAAACTGGTAGGAACTCATCTACACATCAAACTGAACAAATCTTAGAAGTTTCATCGAGATGTGTCAAGAACTTCCGGAGTTATATGTGTAAGAAGGATTTCACGTTTGCGCACGGGCAGAGGCTTCTATTGATCCAATGATCATGAAACTCATAGGTTCTCATCTACACATCAAACTGAACAAACCTTAGAAGTTTCATCGAGATTGGTTGAGAGCTGCTGGAGTTATAAGTGTAAGAAGGATTTCACGTTTGCGCATGCGCAGAGGCTACTATTGATCCGGGAATCATGAAACTTGTAGGAACTTATCTACACATCGAACTGAACAAACCTTGAATGTTTCATCGAGATTGGTATAGAACTCTCGTAGTTATAAGTGTAACAAGGATTTCACGTTTGCGCATGCGCAGAGGCTTCTATTGATCCAATGATCATGAAACTCATAGGTTCTCATCTACACATCAAACTGAACAAACCTTAGAAGTTTCATCGATATTGGTCCAGAACTTCTGGAGTTATAAGTGTAAAAGGGATTTCTAGTTTGCGCATGCGCAGAGGCTACTATTGATCAGGGAATCTTGAAACTCGTAGGAACTCATCTACACATCGATCTGAACAAACCTTGGAAGTTTCATTGAGATTGGTCCAGAACTCCCGGAGTTATAAGTGTAACAAGGATTTCACGTTTGCGCATGCGCAGAGGCTACTATTGATCCGGGAATCATGAAACTTGTAGGAACTCATCTACACATCGAACTGAACAAACCTTGAATGTTTCATCGAGATTGGTATAGAACTCTCGTAGTTATAAGTGTAACAAGGATTTCACGTTTGCGCATGCGCAGAGGCTTCTATTGATCCAATGATCATGAAACTCATAGGTTCTCATCTACACATCAAACTGAACAAACCTTAGAAGTTTCATCGAGATTGGTCCAGAACTCTGGAGTTATAAGTGTAAGAAGGATTTCACGTTTGCGCATGCGCAGAGGCTACTATTGATCAGGGAATCTTGAAACTCGTAGGAACTCATCTACACATCAAACTGAAAAAACTTCAGAAGTTTCATCGAGATTGGTCCAGAACTCCCGGAGTTATAAGTGTAACAAGGATTTCACGTTTGCGCATGCGCAGAGGCTACTTTTGATCCGGGAATCATGAAACTTGTTGGAACTTATCTACACATCGAACTGAACAAACCTTGAATGTTTCATCGAGATTGGTATAGAACTCTCGGAGTTATAAGTGTAACAAGGATTTCACGTTTGCGCATGCGCAGAGGCTACTATTGATCCAATGATCATGAAACTCATAGGTTCTCATCTACACATCAAACTGAACAAACCTTAGAAGTTTCATCGAGATTGGTCCAGAACTTCTGGAGTTATAAGTGTAAGAAGGATTTCACGTTTGCGCATGCGCAGAGGCCACTATTGATCAGGGAATCTTGAAACTGTTAAGAACTCATCTACACATCAAACTGAACAAACCTTAGAAGTTTCATCGAGATTGGTCAAGAACTTCCGGAGTTATATGTGTAAGAAGGATTTCACGTTTGCGCACTGGCAGAGGCTTCTATTGATCCAATGATCATGAAACTCATAGGTTCTCATCTACACATCAAACTGAACAAACCTTAGAAGTTTCATCGAGATTGGTATAGAACTCTCGTAGTTATGAGTGTAACTAGGTTTTCACGTTTGCGCATGCGCAGAGACTACTATTGATCCGGGAATCATGAAACTCGTAGGAACTCATCTACAGATCGAACTAAACAAACCTTGAATGTTTCATTGAGATTGGTCCAGAACTCCCGGAGTTATATGTGTAACAAGGATTTCACGTTTGCGCATGCGCAGAGGCTACTATTGATCAGGGAATCTTGAAACTTGAAACTGGTAGGAACTCATCTACACATCAAACTGAACAAATCTTAGAAGTTTCATCGAGATGTGTCAAGAACTTCCGGAGTTATATGTGTAAGAAGGATTTCACGTTTGCGCACGGGCAGAGGCTTCTATTGATCCAATGATCATGAAACTCATAGGTTCTCATCTACACATCAAACTGAACAAACCTTAGAAGTTTCATCGAGATTGGTTGAGAGCTGCTGGAGTTATAAGTGTAAGAAGGATTTCACGTTTGCGCATGCGCAGAGGCTACTATTGATCCGGGAATCATGAAACTTGTAGGAACTCATCTACACATCGAACTGAACAAACCTTGAATGTTTCATCGAGATTGGTATAGAACTCTCGTAGTTATAAGTGTAACAAGGATTTCACGTTTGCGCATGCGCAGAGGCTTCTATTGATCCAATGATCATGAAACTCATAGGTTCTCATCTACACATCAAACTGAACAAACCTTAGAAGTTTCATCGAGATTGGTCCAGAACTTCTGGAGTTATAAGTGTAAGAAGGATTTCACGTTTGCGCATCGATATTGGTCCAGAACTTCTGGAGTTATAAGTGTAAAAGGATTTCACGTTTGCGCATGCGCAGAGGCTACTATTGATCAGGGAATCATGAAACTCGTAGGAACTCATCTACACATCGAACTGAACAAACCTTAGAAGTTTCATCGAGATTGGTCCAGAACTTCTGGAGTTATAAGTGTAACAAGGATTTCACGTTTGCGCATGCGCAGAGGCTACTATTAATCCGGGAATCATGAAACTCGTAGGAACTTATCTACACATCGAACTGAACAAACCTTGAATGTTTCATCGAGATTGGTATAGAACTCTCGGAGTTATAAGTGTAACAAGGATTTCACGTTTGCGCATGCGCAGAGGCTACTATTGATCCGGGAATCATGAAACTCATAGGAACTCATCTACACATCAAACTGAACAAACCTTAGAAGTTTCATCGAGATTGGTCCAGAACTTCTGGAGTTATAAGTGAAAGGGATTTCACGTTTGCGCATGCGCAGAGGCTACTATTGATCAGGGAATCTTGAAACTGTTAGGAACTCATCTACACATCAAACTGAACAAACCTTAGAAGTTTCATCGAGATTGGTCAAGAACTTCCGGAGTTATATGTGTAAGAAGGATTTCACGTTTGCGCACTGGCAGAGGCTTCTATTGATCCAATGATCATGAAACTCATAGGTTCTCATCTACACATCAAACTGAACAAACCTTAGAAGTTTCATCGAGATTGGTATAGAACTCTCGTAGTTATGAGTGTAACTAGGTTTTCACGTTTGCGCATGCGCAGAGACTACTATTGATCCGGGAATCATGAAACTCGTAGGAACTCATCTACAGATCGAACTAAACAAACCTTGAATGTTTCATTGAGATTGGTCCAGAACTCCCGGAGTTATATGTGTAACAAGGATTTCACGTTTGCGCATGCGCAGAGGCTACTATTGATCAGGGAATCTTGAAACTGGTAGGAACTCATCTACACATCAAACTGAACAAATCTTAGAAGTTTCATCGAGATGTGTCAAGAACTTCCGGAGTTATATGTGTAAGAAGGATTTCACGTTTGCGCACGGGCAGAGGCTTCTATTGATCCAATGATCATGAAACTCATAGGTTCTCATCTACACATCAAACTGAACAAACCTTAGAAGTTTCATCGAGATTGGTTGAGAGCTGCTGGAGTTATAAGTGTAAGAAGGATTTCACGTTTGCGCATGCGCAGAGGCTACTATTGATCCGGGAATCATGAAACTTGTAGGAACTTATCTACACATCGAACTGAACAAACCTTGAATGTTTCATCGAGATTGGTATAGAACTCTCGTAGTTATAAGTGTAACAAGGATTTCACGTTTGCGCATGCGCAGAGGCTTCTATTGATCCAATGATCATGAAACTCATAGGTTCTCATCTACACATCAAACTGAACAAACCTTAGAAGTTTCATCGATATTGGTCCAGAAGTTCTGGAGTTATAAGTGTAAAAAGGATTTCTAGTTTGCGCATGCGCAGAGGCTACTATTGATCTCGTAGGGAATCTACACATCGAACTGAAACTCACGTTTGCGCATAGGAAACTGTAGGAACTCATCTACACATAAAACTGAACAAAACTTATAAGTTTCATCGAGATTGGTCCACCTGGAGTTATAAGTGTAACAAGGATTTCACGTTTGCGCATGCGCAGAGGCTACTATTGATCCGGGAATCATGAAACTTGTAGGAACTCATCTACACATCGAACTGAACAAACCTTGAATGTTTCATCGAGATTGGTATAGAACTCTCGTAGTTATAAGTGTAACAAGGATTTCACGTTTGCGCATGCTCAGAGGCTTCTATTGATCCAATGATCATGAAACTCATAGGTTCTCATCTACACATCAAACTGAACTAACCTTAGAAGTTTCATCGAGATTGGTTGAGAACTCCTGGAGTTTTAGGTGTAAGAAGGATTTCACGTTTGCGAATGCGCAGAGGCTACTATTGATCAGGGAATCATGAACCTCATAGGGGCTCATCTACACATCAAACTGAACAAACCTTAGAAGTTTCATCGAGATTGGTCCAGAACTTCTGGAGTTATAAGTGTAAAAAGGATTTCACGTTTGCGCATGCGCAGAGGCTACTATTGATCAGGGAATCTTGAAACTCGTAGGAACTCATCCACACATCGAACTGAACAAACCTTGAATGTTTCATCGAGATTGGTCGAGAAATCCTGGAGTTATAAGCAAAGGTTTGCAGTTTCGAGTTTTCGATTTTTTACGGACCACCATTAGGTCCTCTTCTCACCAAAAGTGGCTAATTTTGTAGCTAGGTATCTCCCCCACCTTCAGTGAAAAGAATGAATTTTTCCCTGAAAGATTTAGTTTCGAATTTTCCATTTTAACTCCCCACCTTTTTGCGAACTTTTACCCCCGTCAGTGGGGTAAAGGTTTGCACCAGGTTCCCCCTGCGAACCTTTGCCCCACTTGTAACTTCAGAGCTGGGTAAGCACAGAACATCACAAATTCAACTGTATAAAAGTTTTATTAGGTTCCAAAACTAAAATGTAAGCCAAACTAGGCTTATCACATCTCAAAAATCACATAAATAAAATTATTTCGGCTCTAGCTGTGAAAAATGCTAAAACGACCAAAAAAACGCTGCAAATTATAACACTTGGGTTTATTATTTTTTGATCAATGCGTGATTGTTCGTGGCATTGTGAATTCTATTTTAGGACCAGAAATTATGATTAATTGCTTTGCACGAATTTCAAATCCGAAAATACTGAAAAAATGTCTATTTATAACCATAGGAAAATCAATTTTAGACCAGAAATCACGATTATTCCATTTGGATGAATTTTTACGGGTCTGAAACCCGTCCCAATCGATTTCGCGTCCAAAATGACTAGGAAAATCTCCATGTTACATTCGTGAGCTTTTGGTCTATAATGGGATTCCATGCATAAGAGATCCATGTTTTTTGTAATTTTTATATTGGTACAATTGTTTTGTTCCCGCTCTAAATTTCACGTTTCTTTTTTTGGTTATATTCTTCAGCTAATGTTGTCATTCGGTTGTAATACTTTTTTCAATACAAGATCGTAAAGTTACATTGAAGTTTTTATTTTATTATTTTGTTAAAGTCAGTAGTACTTGTAGTAGTTTTGTTCACTACCTGTGAAGGAGTTCGTGACTGTTAAGCTGCGCCTAGAGCTTTTATTGTTTGTTTTTTTAAGTACCTACTGAGAAGTAGGTCCCATCTTCCAATGTCGGTATTTCCCCGTTGTTTATTTTACATCTCTTTTTGAACTATCGACAAAATCTGGCATCCCTTGTGGGGAAATATATAGAAGATGGATTACAAACGACTATGTGCAGAGAGGACTCAGGTAAGGCGTCTTTTTACCATTTGTGCCAATAGTTTATCCAAGCTTTTGGATGATGGGACGCCCGACGTTACTACTGCTTTGGAAGCTTTCTCGAAGTTGGAGGATAAATCCGTTCGTCTTTTTTATTTGGATCGACAGGTTAGCGATGCTATTTTTTCGAACCTAGACGAAAAATTCAAGGATTATGATTTGGCGGCCGAATTTGATTCGGTGGAACATTATAGAGATTTATGGATATCCATGTGTGTAAAAAAGGATTCCCTGTTACATACGCAAAAACCCTCTTCTCCTCTGTCTGAAGCTGGCGTAACCATTGTTAGTGCTAAAAATAACAATTATTGTTATAAGTTGCCAAAGTTGGAACTACGACAATTTGATATCAAACCAAAGACATGGATAAACTTTTGGGCATGTTTCCGTAAAATACATGAAAATTCCGACTTAGATTGTGAGGATAAATTTCAGTTGTTATTGCGCATGGCTAAAGAGGGTACTCCTGCCAGAGAATTACTCGATAGTTTTCCACCTTCAGCTGATAACTACGATAAGGCCGTTTCCCTACTCAAAAATCGATTTGGTCGTGACGAATTGTTGGTTGAACTTTATGTGAGGGAACTTCTAAATTTAGTTCTGTTGCAGTCCAACCAGAGGACATCCATGTCAATTTCACAATTATATGATCGCCTCGAAACACAGTTAATGGCACTTGAAAGTCTAGGCGTTACATCTGACAAGTATGCTAGCATGTTATATCCCATGGTTGAGTCTTCTTTACCTGACTCTATTTTGAGAGAATGGGAGCGCAGAAGGGTCAGAACTGACAATGTTTCTTTATTAGAGGCATCAGCACAGATGTCTGAATTGAGAATATTTTTAAAAGCAGAAGTTGAGAGTGAAGAAAGGTTGTCACTTGCTAGAAATTCGTTCTCCTCTGTTCCCAGGTGTGTTTCATCTACTAATGACAAAGTTGTGAAGGCTCATAGACGTGATACCACTACCCAAAAAATTTCCACAGCGGCAGACCTCGTCAGTTTTCAGACACTTCCAAATTCCGAAAAGTGTTTGTTTTGTAGTGGAGAGCACCCTGGGCAATTTTGTTTTAAAGCTAGACAGATGAGTGTTGAAGAAAAATTTAATATTTTAAAGGCTAAGAAAATCTGTTTTAGATGTTTAACAACTTATCATGGTAAAAAGCCCTGTAAGATCAAATTGTTTTGTATGATCTGTACTAAGCAGCATCCCACTGTGATGTGCCCTTCACTAAAATCTGATTGCTGCCCTCAACCACCCAACGAAACTAGTTCTGAGCCTAATAACATAGACTTAAATTGTTCTAATACTGACTGTTCCACAGTACTTTTGCAGACCCTGAAAGTTTGTTTAAAAGGGGCTGAAGGAGTGACAGCCAGACTGCTTATTGATAGTGGCTCACAGCGCAGCTATATAACTAAAAGGTTAGCTAAGAGACTTGCCTTACAACCGGTAAAGATAGAAAAATTGGCACACGCCCTGTTTGGGGGTGTTAGGACGGAAGAGAAGACTCACAGTTGTTATAAGGTCCATGTAGCAAGTATTTCTAATAATTTTGCTTGCAATTTCGAGGTTCTGGATTCTGATCATATTTGTCAAGCAGTACCACCTGTTCCTAAGGGTTCATGGATGACAGAACTTCGAGCAAAGGAAATATTGCTGTCTGACATCAGTCAAGGCCCCATAGACATTCTTGTGGGTGCTGATATTGCCGGCAAACTACTTACTGGAAGACGTGAGTTATTGAGCTGTGGCCTAGTTGCAGTAGAAACAAGTCTTGGTTGGACTGTTATGGGAAGGCTAAGGGATGACACTTCTAAATTCATGTCAAATGTTCAATCTCTATGTTCAGTGGATCTTTCTCCTTCAGATCTCTGGCGCCTTGATATTATTGGCATCCAGGATCCTGCTAATATTAGTACAAAAGAAGAAGCCCGATCTATAGCTCATGATCATTTTCTCAGGACAGTAAAAAGATTGGACGATGGTAGATATGAGGTATCACTACCATGGCTAGTTGGACATCCGACTCCTCCTCGTAACTTCAAATTGGCCTCCATTAGGCTTCAGAGCACTATTAGAAAATTGCAGTCTTCGGGGTTAAGAGATGACTATGAAGCTGAATTTCGAAATTGGCTAAAAGATGGGATCATTGAAGAGGTCCCAGTCGAAGAGTGGGATTCAGGACACTATCTTCCCCATAGAGCTGTTATTAAGGAGGGAAGCACAACCCGCATTCGACCGGTGTTCGATGCATCAGCCCATGGTAAAGATGAACCCAACTTGAACCAGTGCCTTGAGAAGGGTGACAATCTTATTGAATTAATTCCTGACATGCTTCTTAGATTTCGACAGCACAAGATAGCACTGATTTCGGATATTCGTAAGGCATTTCTTCAGATCTCTATTGATCATGCTGATAGGGATTTCTTAAGATTTTTATGGAACGACAGCTCTGGAAATTTGATAATTTTTAGACACAAGAGAGTTGTATTTGGTGTCACTAGTAGCCCATACCTTCTGGCTGCTGTGATAAACCACCATTTGACCCTCTGTTTAAACAGTGTTGCCTCTAATTGTGAAGTTCCATACTCAGAGAATGTTATTTCAAAGTTGAAAAAATCGTTGTATGTTGACAACTGTGTCACATCTCTTGATGATGAAGAGTCAATGGAAGAATTTATGAGGCAGGCTAAAGCGATTTTCTTAGATGCTCAATTTGACCTTCGAGGGTGGGAGTGGTCTGACCCATGTTTAAACACAGCCACCTCTACCTCTGTATTGGGGGTTATTTGGGATAGGAAAAATGATACTTTGAGAGTAAATTCTCCCTCTTCCCTAGATTTTGATAAAGTTCAAATAACTCGAAGGTCAGTGTTGTCTATGGCACAAAAGGTCTTTGATCCAATAGGTGTATGTTCTCCTGCAATCTTGATACCCAAGTTAATTATCCAGGACAGTTGGGTCAATGGAGGCACCTGGGACACCCCCTTGAATGATAAGAGCAGACGACAATTTCTGAGGTGGATGAATGAAATTTCATCACTTGGTGAAATTCAAATTCCTCGATGGATCAAGGCATCTAGTGAGTCTAGCAGTATAGCTCTACATACTTACTGTGATGCTAGCTCAACATCTTATGCTGCTGTGTCATTTCTACGCGTTGTGACCAAAAATGGAATATTTGTGACGTTGGTAGGAGCAAAGTCTCGTGTAGCTCCACTTAAAAAATTAACAATACCACGCCTTGAATTGTTGGCAGCAACTATTGGTGCGCGCTTGGCCTCAACCATCATAAAAGAGCTTGGAGAAATGGAGTTGTTCTTTTGGAGCGACTCTTCCACTGTTTTAAGCTGGATACACCGTGAGGAACCCTGGGGAGTTTTTGTATTCAATAGGGTGAAAGAAATCCGGTGCCTCAGTTCACAGGGAGTTTGGAGACATGTGCCTGGAGTTTTAAATCCAGCAGACTTAGTGAGTCGCGGTTGTGGACCAAAAGAATTGTTGCAATCCAGATGGTGGGAGGGACCCAAATGGCTTCTTAGCCCACAAGAAGATTGGCCTGTGTCACATGTGAACCCAAATGAAGATGAAATCTTGGCTGAACGAAGAAAAACAGCTGTTACTACGGTCACAATTTCCAAAGACTTTAACTCTTCGTGTTTCCAGAAATTTTCTAAATACTCCAGTGTTGTTCGCTGTATTGGATGGATCTTCCGCTTCCTTTTTAATAAGTTTTCCAAGCGACCACAGAAGTCAGGAAATCTACACCTATCTGAAATAAATCGGGCTCAGCTCGTTGTTCTCAGGATGATTCAGGAAGAATCTTTCAGTGGTGTGAATGACAAATCACTCCGTAAATTGAAACCATTAGTAGACTCTAATGGATTAATTCGTCTAAAGACTAAAATATGGGCTCGTAAGGATACAGAGAATTTTAGGGCTCCTGTAATTTTGCCTCCAAAGCACGATCTTGTCTCAAAGTTAATTTTTGAACTCCACAGAAAGAATGGTCACATAATTGGTCAGACTCTACTAAATTTGATCAGGGAGAAATATTGGGTCATACGTGGTCGCCAAGTAATAAAGAGAGTAGTGGGCCAATGTTGTGTCTGCCAGCGGTTCTTGGCTAAACCTTTAGAGGTCGAGACGCCCCCCCTCCCAGAAAGTAGAGTGCGTAATGCTAACATTTTTGAGGTTTGTGGCACAGATCTTGCTGGACCACTATACCTAAGGAATGGCGACAAAGTTTGGATGTGTTTGTTCACATGCGCAGTGTATAGGGCAGTCCATGTAGAAATAGTGTCCTCCCAATCTACTGAAGCCTTTATGCTTGCCTTTCGCAGATTTATAGCAATAAGAGGACGACCCTCAATTATGTACTCTGATAATGGTCGAAACTTTCACGGAGCAAGTAATGCATTAAGGGAAGTCGATTGGAATGATGTTTCAGCTCAAGGTGCTGTTGATCAGATCGAATGGCGTTTCAACCCTCCTCGAGCAGCATGGTGGGGAGGATTTTGGGAACGCATGATTGGAGTAATTAAATCCCTTCTCAAGAGAATACTTGGCAGAGCAAGTCTCAACTATGAAGAGTTGTGTACTGTGGCATATGAGTGTGCTAATTATATCAACCAGAGGCCACTCACTTATCTGTCTGAGGATCCTAATGATCCTGTTCCAGTAACACCGCAGATGTTCCTTCAAGAGATTCCACTCAACGGCTTACCTGATTACGATGTTACCGATTCTCATACATTCAGAAGAAAACTTCAACACCGTCTTCGTTTGAAAGAAGAGCTCAAATGGCGTTTTAGGACTGAGTACCTGGGACAACTCTTATTGCATTCTGGTGGTTTCAGTGACAAACGAAGTCCAATGATGGGAGAACTTGTTCTTATTAGCTCTGATAATAAGAAAAGGATTGATTGGCCTCTGGCAATAATAATTGAGCTTATTCCCGGGAAGGATGGGAAATGTCGAGCTGTTAAGTTGAAAACAGCTGATGGAGTTTTCACCAGAGCTATCCAGCATATTTACCCTCTGGAAATCCCAAGGCCTGATTCAACCATCAGTGATTCTGAATACAGTTCTGATAACCTTCAAGACTCTTCTATTCAATCAAGAGAGGGCCTTAATCCTATTGAGGAGCCTACTGTTCCTATGGAAGATTCTCCGCCACAAGAAGAGACTGTAACAGTTTTAAAGAAAGCAAGACAGAAGACTGTGGTGCATAAAAGTGAAACTAGATGTGGCCGAAAGGTTAAGTTACCAGTTCGATATGCAGTTTAAAGTTATCTCCTTTGTAATTTTTTGTTAATGTCGGGAATTTAAGTCTTGCTTGTGTTCAGATTTCAAGAATGTGCAAATTTGAGTCGTTTTCACTCCTCAGGTGGGAGTATGTTAGGAATCTCCATGTTACATTCGTGAGCTTTTTGGTAGGAACTCATCTACACATCAAACTGAACAAATCTTAGAAGTTTCATCGAGATTGGTCAAGTACTTCCGGAGTTATATGTGTGTAAGAAGTATTTCACGTTTGCGCATGCGCAGAGGATACTATTGATCCGGGAATCATGAAACTTGTAGGAACTTATCTACACATCGAACTGAACAAACCTTGAATGTTTCATCGAGATTGATATAGAACTCTCGTAGTTATAAGTGTAACAAGGATTTCACGTTTGCGCATGCGCAGAGGCTTCTATTGATCCAATGATCATGAAACTCATAGGTTCTCATCTAGACATCAAACTGAACTAACCTTAGAAGTTTCATCGATATTGGTCCAGAACTTCTGGAGTTATAAGTGTAAAAGGGATTTCTAGTTTGCGCATGCGCAGAGGCTACTATTGATCAGGGAATCTTGAAACTCGTAGGAACTCATCTACACATCGATCTGAACAAACCTTGGAAGTTTCATTGAGATTGGTCCAAAACTCCCGGAGTTATAAGTGTAACAAGGATTTCACGTTTGCGCATGCGCAGAGGCTACTATTGATCAGGGAATCTTGAAACTTGTAGGAACTCATCTACACATCGATCTGAACAAACCTTGGATGTTTCATTGGGATTGGTCCAGAACTCCCGGAGTTATAAGTGTAACAAGGATTTCACGTTTGCGCATGCGCAGAGGCTACTATTGATCAGGGAATCTTGAAACTCGTAGGAACTCATCTACACATCGAACTGAACAAACCTTAGAAGTTTCATCGAGATTGGTCAAGAACTTCCGGAGTTATATGTGTAAGAAGGATTTCACGTTTGCGCACTGGCAGAGGCTTCTATTGATCCAATGATCATGAAACTCATAGGTTCTCATCTACACATCAAACTGAACAAACCTTAGAAGTTTCATCGAGATTGGTTGAGAGCTGCTGGAGTTATAAGTGTAAGAAGGATTTCACGTTTGCGCATGCGCAGAGGCTACTATTGATCCGGGAATCATGAAACTTGTAGGAACTTATCTACACATCGAACTGAACAAACCTTGAATGTTTCATCGAGATTGGTATAGAACTCTCGTAGTTATAAGTGTAACAAGGATTTCACGTTTGCGCATGCGCAGAGGCTTCTATTGATCCAATGATCATGAAACTCATAGGTTCTCATCTACACATCAAACTGAACAAACCTTAGAAGTTTCATCGATATTGGTCCAGAACTTCTGGAGTTATAAGTGTAAAAGGCATTTCTAGTTTGCGCATGCGCAGAGGCTACTATTGATCAGGGAATCTTGAAACTCGTAGGAACTCATCTACACATCGATCTGAACAAACCTTGGAAGTTTCATTGAGATTGGTCCAGAACTCCCGGAGTTATAAGTGTAACAAGGATTTCACGTTTGCGCATGCGCAGAGGCTACTATTGATCCGGGAATCTTGAAACTTGTAGGAACTCATCTACACATCGAACTGAACAAACCTTGAATGTTTCATCGAGATTGGTCCAGAACTCTCGTGGAGTTATAAGTGTACAAGGATTTCACGTTTGCGCATGCGCAGAGGCTACTATTGATCCGGGAATCATGAAACTCATAGGAACTCATCTACACATCAAACTGAACAAACCTTAGAAGTTTCATCGAGATTGGTCCAGAACTTCTGGAGTTATAAGTGTAAGAAGGATTTCACGTTTGCGCATGCGCAGAGGCTACTATTGATCCAATGATCATGAAACTCATAGGTTCTCATCTACACATCAAACTGAACAAACCTTAGAAGTTTCATCGATATTGGTCCAGAACTTCTGGAGTTATAAGTGTAAAAGGGATTTCTAGTTTGCGCATGCGCAGAGGCTACTATTGATCCGGGAATCATGAAACTTGTAGGAACTTATCTACACATCGAACTGAACAAACCTTGAATGTTTCATCGAGATTGATATAGAACTCTCGTAGTTATAAGTGTAACAAGGATTTCACGTTTGCGCATGCGCAGAGGCTTCTATTGATCCAATGATCATGAAACTCATAGGTTCTCATCTAGACATCAAACTGAACTAACCTTAGAAGTTTCATCGATATTGGTCCAGAACTTCTGGAGTTATAAGTGTAAAAGGGATTTCTAGTTTGCGCATGCGCAGAGGCTACTATTGATCAGGGCAGACATACCGCGTAGTTCTTTTCGTCCGGTTTTTCTGAAGTTGAGAGAGAAGTTAGCCGTTCCTTTCAGGTATCTTAATATTCGTTTTGCGGCAGCCCAGTGTTCGTTTCTGTAGCAAGAATTGTATTGGGAGAGATAGCTGACAGAATACGAAATGTCGGGTCTAGTTGACGTTGCCAGGTACATAAGAGAACCGATTAAACTCTGGTATGGTACGTTGGGTAGCTCCCCCTTTTTCGGTATTTCCAAATCCAGGTTAATTTCCATTGGGGTCTTAAATGTCTTGGCTTGTGTCAGTCGAAATTTTTCTATCAACTTTTGTATGTATTTTTCTTGACTCATCCGTACTCCTCCTTTCTGGTCTCTTGAAAATTCAATGCCGAGGCAGTACTTCAGGTCCCCAATATCTCGCATCTCAAAAGTTTTGGTGAGTTCTTCCTTCAGTCGACTCACTTCTATTTTGTTTGATGATGCGATAACCAAGTCATCTA
>JAVIWC010009534.1:0-14103 GCA_031894815.1 Creontiades dilutus
CAGGGTATAGCCGATAATAGAAATAAGAGGGAAAAGCGACACAGACGATAAGATGAAATAATTTATTTTTGTATTCCAACCTCTTCGTGATTGTTCGCTTTTTAACGGCATAACTTTTTGAAATATTCGGTTGCCATTACGATTTGTACGTGACACTAACCAAGATCATTTATGCCATTACAGTAATGATTATTATTTGTCCACAAGCTAAAGTTTGAAGTGAAAGTTCGGATAACCCTCAGTTGCGCACCCAAATTCGATTTTCAATTAAGTGAAAACCAGTAATCGTTATCAGGCCTAACGTTTGTAACCCCACGGGGGTCAGAGCTAGCCGAAAGATCCTTACAGCGTTGAGAATCGTACAGCAAGAAAGTCCCCATAATCGACTGTCAATAACAAATTCTTTTGACGACGTTGATTGGAAGATCAAACAACATCATTCATGAAAAAAAGGGTTCTCCAGGCTAATTATTGTATGCAAATCAAGTTGATGGTGTTCGAATTGCAAATTCCAAGGCTCCTTTACATGTTGTTTTCAAGATTTTTTGCTTTGCTTTCCGAAAGCTCTTTCCAGGCACGTAATTAGTAAAAACAACGCTCACGTTAAAATCAATACCCACGTTCAAGTAATGTAGAGATTTCTTATGTTAACTATTTACCCCTGTGTATCATATAGGGCAGTGGTTCTCAAACTGGGGTGGGACCCTGAGGGGGGCCCGAATGGTGTGCAAGGGGGGCGCGTTTTGTTAGGAAATACATTTTCTTGGTAAAAATTAGTTTCGTCTTTTTCCGAACAAAAGACATGCCGTTGATATGGTTTGAATATTGCCTGACGTCGGTGTCGACTACAATGAAACCGCTATCACATTTTCAGCACTGTTCGAAATGGTCGGTCCAGCTGCGCGATTCCATATTCCTCCACGGCATGAGAAACTTTGTTCTCAAAGCGAGCTCATCCTACATACTGAGCTTTTTAATATAAATTTTGTTGAAAATAACGTTCATCCCTCAATAGCCTAAATAATAATGTGATGAAGATAAACAAAAACTTGTTCCGTATTTTCATTACAATAAGTCATGTTATTTCTTGTTTCTACTGCTTAAAATCCTTTTAAATTGTATTTAATAGTCAGAGATGCTAAGAAGAAAGCGTGGGAAGAATTTGGAACCTTCATGGAGGAAGCAAAAAATGACAACCAAAAGCTTTTCTACAAAGTTCTCAAGAACATGAGAAAAGAGAAGGAATGCCCTCTAAAATTTATTAAAGATAAAAAAGGCGATCTCCTCACCGAAAATAGGGAAATTATGAAAAGATGGAGAGAATATTTCAGAGACCTTCTTGCATGCGAGCCTGAACAACAGAATGAAAATGAAAATGCCCCGAGCCCTGATTGCCCTGTGCTGAATTCCGACGACTCTGGACCCCATATTACCCTGGAAGAGCTCCAATCTGCTCTACGCAAAGTGAAGCAGGGGAAAGCAGCCGGTAGTGATGGTATCTCCCCAGAGATGTTAAGGTTTATGGGCGAAGAGGGGCAACTGCTTCTTCTGAAAGTCCTAAACCTAGCGTGGCAACAAAAGAAAATACCATCAGACTGGGAGTTGTCGATTATCGTCCCAATATTCAAGAAGGGGGACAATAGGGAATGTGGCAATCATCGAGGAATTGCTCTCCTCAGTCAAGCTGGTAAAGTGTATTCCAGAATTCTTGAAGTACGCCTAAGACAAGCAGTGGAACACCAGCTAGAGGAGTGTCAGTGCGGATTCAGGAGGGGGCGTGGCACTCAGGACCTTATTTTTACCTTGAGGCAGATTAGCGAAAAAGTAATTGCTCATGATGGTCAAGCCCACATCTGCTTTCTAGATTTGGAGAAGGCGTTCGACAGAGTTCCTTGGAAAGAACTTTGGGCTGTGCTGGAGAAAAGGAACGTCGATAGTAGCCTGATCCAGTCCATACAGAGCTTTTACAAGCATTGCCGTAATAAGGTTCGTACTGGGGGAGCCACTTCTGAAGAATTCATTACAACTGCAGGAGTTAGACAAGGAGATATCCTCTCACCCTACCTTTTTATCATCCTCATGGATGACGTGATAAAGGAGTGCAAGGGCTACACCAAGAAGTTCACTGTTGGGAACTGGAAGATGAGACAAGTCAACATCTCAGAATTGGCCTTTGCCGACGATGTAGCGCTGATAGCCAAAACACCAGCTAACCTACAATGGAATCTGGATGTTTGGAATCGAGAAATGATCAAAAGAAATATGGTGATCAGCGTGGCAAAAACCAAAACCATGGCTATTTCCCGGAAACCAATAGGGCACTCTATCTGTCTCAGAGGGCAGCCTTTAGAGCAGGTAGACAGCTTCAAGTACCTGGGAGCCACAATCAGCCAGGATGGTACCTACGATCAAGAGATAAGCAGCAGAATTGCAGCTGCATCTCGTCTGTACCATGCCATGGGTAGAGGCTTTATTGGCAAGAGAGAAGTGTCCAAGAGGACCAAAGTTTCCGTCTTCCAGTCTGTTTACGTCCCTACCCTCATACACAGTGCCGAATCATGGACCAACACCACCAAGCACGTCAGCAGGGTTCAAGCAGCAGAGATGCGATACCTGCGACGTGTGGAGGGCAAAACAAGAAGGGATAGGGTTCGTAACCAAACAATCCGAGACAACTTGAACGTGGTGCCCGTGCATAAAAGGGTGGAGGTTGCGCAGCTTCGCTGGTATGGCCACGTGGTGAGGATGCCTGACAACAGGTATCCTCGCATGGCCTGGGAGGCCCGCTACACGGGTAGACGATCCAGAGGCAGGCCACGTTGCACGTGGGAGGAAAATGTCCAGGAGAGCCTGCAGTCCAGAGGAATCCAAAAGGGCCAAGCCAGAGCCCTAGCAGCGGACAGAAAGGGCTGGTCTTCTCTTTGTAAAACCTCTACACCGCAAGGTAGAAGAGGACTGACAAAGTAAGTAGTCTTTTTCCGAACAAAAGACATGCCGTTGATATGGTTTGAATATTGCCTGACGTCGGTGTTAACGCCCTAACGTGGTCGACTACAATGGAACCGCAATCACATTTTCAGCACTGTTCGAAATGGTCGGTCCAGCTGCGCGATTCCATATTCCTCCACGGCATGAGAAACTTTGTTCTCAAAGCAAGCTCATCCTACATACTGAGCTTTTTAATCTAAATTTTGTTGAAAATAACGTTCATTTCTCAATAGCCTAAATAATAATGTGATAAAGATAAACAAAAACTTGTTCCGTATTTTCATTACAATAAGTCATGTTATTTCTTGTTTCTACTGCTTAAAATCCTTTTAAATTGTTTGGTAAACATAATAACATAAAATATAACTATTTTCATCAAAAATAATAGGCTGGGGGGCCTGATACTATTTTTCCTAGTGAAGGGGGGCGCCGAGGGAAAAAGTCTGAGAACCATTGATACAGGGTCCATTTTCTAAGCATCCTGTTTTTCAACTTGACAGTTCAACAATGGACACACACGGATGAAAAACTGTATCAGTTGCAACAATTGCAACTGATTGCAGTGCTTGTTGCAACAATTTCTGGTTTACGCAGGAGTAGCAATGAAACCATCGTACGAACTTATACAAGGTAATAAAATAATTTCCCATCTACCCTCCGAATTTGAGCGATAACATGCCCTGAGAAAACGACACTTAATGTATTGTTGCTGTGTGCAAGATGAAAACTAATAAGTTTTCATTGAAGACGTTTTCAGGGTATCAATCTCAGAAAAGCTAAATACTTTACCTGAAAATGTCATTAAAGTAGCATACAAACGAGGATTTCACTTTTACAAAGGCGCACCAGCTGCTAATGGTATGGTCGTCTTGAAACAAGAGTTAACAAAACAACACGTTTTCATTATTTTAGGTGAGGATTTAAAATATTCTTAAAAATGTAATGTAGCTTGTGTTACTCGTTAAAGATGTATTTGAAGGAATTCAAAGTCATTTTGAAAACAAACTTTTCTGTTTCGGTCATTTAACAGATTTGAACTGTTGAATACAGGAGCAACTGGCGTTACTGGTAACGTACATTTGGCTGGAATACGGGTGATTGGATTTCAATTCTCAAGCAACTTATAGTAAAGGTTTCAGAATAACCACTTTAGCGGTGCAACTTGAGGGTCGGCCGGGTCTTGGTAAAACATTAGGGTTTGGAAATTAATATTAATAGACACTAGAGGGGAAAGTTTGCCCGTTAGTCTCAGCCCTTCGTCCGACCACATTGGAAACCTTTGGTTGGCCATTTGCATGGGAATTACCCGCTTCCATCTCCCCAATTCACAAAGGGCGAGGGCTATGTTAAATACACGGTATCGAATTCATGATACGAACGGGTAATAGCGAAGGTAACACTTTTTTTCAAATAAAATCTACTGACAATTCAACGATTTGTACGCTTGTTTCATTTATGCAGCGAGCTCCAACAAAGTTAAGTACCGATTTTGAATATAAAACAATTGATTATTATAGAGAGAAAAGCCGGGGGAGCCTAATTGGAGGAATGGCTGGCTATAATCAGGGCAAGGGTTATTGATACTCGAGAGGGCATATATAAAGGCATTTAGCCTAGAGGGAGATACAATGGTATGGGGTCGTCAGGACATTATGAAAATCAAAGGCCAGTGGTCATAACCACGCTGGTGCTAACACGTAACACGTACCGCTGGAATTCGTCTGTTATAATATAGACAGATATTATCTCCTTAGGCGGCGGATTCAAGAATCGGATAATTACTTACCATATCCATAGCAGCGTTCAGCATTAATAAAAATTGTTATTGTTTTACATATTTATTTAGGCATTGCTTTGGGTTAATATGTTCGATGTTACTAAAAATGTCAACGGAAAAAAAAATAAAATCCCTCAAAAGTTGTTTGTTTACGCTTCAACATAATTAGATACGCCGTACGCCGTCCAAAGCATTACTTCAAAACTACGGAACCAAAGTTGAGGAAATTCAGTTCAAAAACCCTACATCGATGTAAGGATGAGTCAGTATTTGTTATCAATCTCATATTAGATTATTATCATCACTATCACCTATAAGCATAATCAACAGGCATTTTGCAAGCTACCTGTATTTCTATGATCACTCATAAGTCTAGTAAAAAAGCGTTATACAGAAACCGTTATTTCGAAGTCGTTTTCACGTACAACCGATGATCACGATTTATCACGCAGGCCTTGCGTACTTGTTGTTGGTATTTATGTCGTGATTTAATTCTATGTACGTTATGTATATAGATGTAGTAAACAATGCCGCTTGTTTTCTTATTGTCACTTGGTTGTCATGTTGGTTAGAGAAGGCGCTCTCCGGAATAGAAAAATACCTACATCATTTAAGTTACCATCGTGGGTAAACCGTTCAATTACAAATTTATTCTTCATCATATTTAGTTGATTATTGTAATACAGACAACATGTTGAAGCTAAAAACATTTCCATGTATTGTGATGTTAGCCACTAAGGCTCAAAGCAGGTACGAGGCGCGGAGCGCAGAGTTTTTTCTATAATGTCTTGATTTGATTGCTTTCAAAATTACGAGCGCAATAATATAGAGTGTGGATGAATTTTAGTAATCTACATTTTTTGCATTTCTACCGATCGCTGCTTTGCACATTCACCAACTGATTTATCCTCGCCCTACCCATCTAGCATTTCAACCTGGATCCATCCATTCTATTCACTACGTTATCGGTTCTGTGCATATTTGCCGAAATTACATAGTTTCAATACTATTTCATCATTTGCGCAACCATATCGATCAGACCAAGTTTCGCGAATACTTCTTCTCCCGTATTAGTTGCATGACCTCTTTTGGAACCACCTGTTGCATTTTTCCTCCTTAGCTGGCTTTATATTCATCTATCCTCCATGACAAGTAATTCTGTGCTCTCACGACTGATATGTTACAGCGGAACTTTCAAGGACAGCTAAGGATGGTCGATGTAGAAGTAATCGTATACCTTGCCTCATGCGAAAGGTAAAAAGCAACAACAATTTTTCACACCGTTTTCTCTGTCACCATTGACAACCTACATAATGTCTACAAGTAATTTCGTGCAGCAAACACCGCCACTACAGTGTAGTTTCATGTCATGCATTCTTAATGACTATCATCAGAACACCATCTCAATCTCCACTGCACACTATCAACCATATCATTTATCAGCATCTGTTCAAGTAGGAATTAGATGGATATTTTAATCTTTAATATTCAAGAAATAAATTGTATTTATATTAAATGAGTTGCATACGGTAATTTATTTTAAGCCCCATAAGCACAGTATCCCTTATCATCCATAGGAACTCAATTGGATCTCTAACAGCAGGAATCCCTCCCAAGTATCATAAATTTATTCGAGTGGTCCTTGAAAAAGTAATATAACTATATCCTGTGCAGATGTAGTCAGCATAACTAAATCACACCCAACCAAAGAAAATGAACCAAAAACTTCCTTCAAACCTGCGGTTGGTGCCATTGCTATTCAGATGATCCAAGAACGGTATTTTTGAAAGTGAACCACAAAGTTTCATAAACCAAAATAGAGATCTGAAAAAAAAACCATAGTACAAAAACCGCAAATGATGACAAAAATAAATAATAAACCTAGGAGTAATAATAAGGAGCGTTTTTAATTTGATTAATGTAACTATATTAGGAAGTACAAGAAACCTAACCCTCCAAATTTTAAGGAGAAGTTGGGGAATGCATTTTGTGGTTGATTACAACAGATGATTATTGGAAATGATAATAAAATACGAAGGAGCAAGGTAAGGAGGGGACAGGAAGTGAAATTGACAAATTGATTTTTTTAGGCATTAAGCTCTTCAATTCCATAACTCTTCAACAATTCATAACAGTGACATCGGACATGCAGCGTACGTTGCACCAAATAAACGACAGCCGGCAATGGGAGCATTGTTCCGAAAATATTCGCGCCGACGTTCTAAAAACATTCACAATGTGTTTCGAAAGAAAAATATACCATAAAAACCCACACCGCTGATTTCATCTGTTTCTAGTCTGTCTGGTCATTAGCGGCGTAAACGCAGTTTTTTTCTCCCTTCGCTCTGATACGAGCTACAGGCCGAGGGGGGTGGTCCAGGAGCGAGGGTCTGGTCGGTTTTACGCCGGTGAAAAACGACTCGTTTGTGGACGGCTGTATCAGCGAATCGAGTTTTCCAGTTCAACGAGCCCGCCCGACGCGCTTCGTTGCTTTTTATACTGCCCCGCCCTCCTGGCAACACTATCACTTCTAACAACCCTGTTCGTTATCGTTTCGGCGATTCGGCACCAGAGCACTCAAACGGTACTAGACGTTCAATCTGTCGGTGAATCCTATCTTGATGAAAGAGTAAACAGATTTATGTAAGTCATTCATTATTGCACTATATTGAATTTAATTATAAACGAATAAAATGATAATAACAAACACGACTGTATAATCTCTTGTGTGTGAAATATTTTTATGCTATATTATTGAACTTCAATTCCTGGAAACCTCGACCTCCCACCACCTATCAGTCCCACTTCGCCCGAATTCGGTGGTGTAGTTTGGTGGAAGTTAAAGGGTGGTTCCCTATGAAATTCATTGTAATCGGTTTAGTAACATCAATTGCACGTAAGTAAAACTGGAACACTGCAAATTATTTTGCAAAGGTCTACTATTTTTATACCCTTCATGAAACCCCAACCGCCCCTCCTCCCCTAAATCTTTTGTTGACCTAACAAAAAAATGTATCATGACTGCAAGTACTGTATCATGATCATGTATCATGATGAGTACGGGAAAATTGAACATGTCCGCGAGATGAAATTCCATATCATCTATTAGGTTGGTACATGAACACACAGTAGGTGGCTGGGAAAGTAAGATGTGTAGACGGCCTTGCCCTTGTTTCCCCCCAAATGACAAAATCTGTAAGGCTGACAATATAATCATCTACGCTATGCGGAGGGGATCTACGGTGCTGCACTTGTGTCAGCTCTGGGGATATTGGAGGCGCTTCTGATACCCCAATCCTGTAGGTCTACTTCCTACATTGAGAGACTGGGTCCTGCCATTAGGTGCCCAAACTGAAGATATGGAGTCTGCATAATAACTAAGTAGTCAAACCTAAGCTGGAGAGCTTACAGAATAGGAAATTCCTGCTAACTCCGTCAAATACAGCTTTCAGATCAACAAAGAATGCACATGCCTTTCCTCCAGGCCAGCTCAACGACAGCTCCACCAAACCAGACAAAGCAAAGATGGAATCGAAAGTCGAATAACCCTTTTGAAAGCCAGACTGACATTCCGAAAGGATAGAAAGCTCTTCAACAAAAAGTGTGTGACGCCTTGCCAGCATCCCGTCGACAGCTTGGCCAAACTGTTAACGAACGAAAAGCTACGAAAATTCGCTGCTACTGACGGATCTCCTCTCTTGAAAAGTGGGAAAATTACTGATTCTAGGGACAGATCCCGAGCCCAGTACACAATTAAAAAGCAACAGAATCACCTTCCGAAATTCAGCTGTAGAGTATTTGAACAACACGACAGCCAGGGGCCTAATTGTCCTTGGCAGCACATAGAACTCGGTCCAACTCTTCCATCTTAAAGGGCTCACTTAGCATCAGGTCACTTGACTCCCCTACATTTAATAGATTGCTGAATCTTGGTTGGGCTACCAACTCCACAGCCGGAACCGATGGCCCAGAGCTCCTAATCGTCTAGTTGAAAACACCCACAAGTTTCCAGAATTTCTTGCTATTATCAGCCTCCTTTAACTTGTGATTACTATTAGCTTTGCTATATTTGGTTCTTACCTCATTTGAGTCTGTATTTCTAAAGAGACGCAATAGGCCTATCGACCTGACCCTCGCTCGCTCACGCTCCCAGTCATACCATGGTTTCCGCCCAGGTGCTGAGGAACTACTATCCGGACAAGACCAACTTCGGATTGTCCGCAGGAAAGCGCAGGTAAGCTCATCTCCACCTCCTTTATGTTGCAAGAGATGAGGCACTTCCTTCTCTAAATGCATCTTATACTCACCCCCCAGTCTAGGCCTCCATCTCAAACGAGGAAGGAGCGGCACTAAGGCCTCCGAACCACCCCCGACAACTGAGAAAGCAACCGGCATATGATCCGAAAAATCCTTTTCCATAACCTTGAAATCAGATAAGCGAGTTAAGTGAATCCAATGAAGAACACACCAAATCACACACAAAAGTGAAAGCGCCATCAGCATCTCCCTTGGAGCGTCCATTGAGGATCACCAGACTCAAGTCTTTTTGAAGCTGTGCTAAGCGAGGGAAATTTAGTTATTTTTCAGATGTCTGTTATTATGTAATTTAGCTTTGTAGATGGGGAGAATATTATCATGAAAACTAAAATATTACGGTTCTATTTTGCATTTAATCATTTCCATAGGTATTTCGTGTTGAACTAATTCTATGAGTCCATGTTACAATAAGTGAGGAAGCTGTACTGTGCACACAACTTGGCACTTTTTTTTCTTCGACTAGAAGGTAGGGACGTACAACAACAAAAATCCTACAGAAGAACGGGCATCGGAATTGGCCAGGCTTCAGAGAAGTAACGTTTTTCCCTCTGTATTTATATCTCACCCTCCTCCTCTGGCAACTGAAAGCCATCCGCGCTCTACAAACCCTATCCCCACCCTTCGGGGATTTCCGGCCAATGACGTCAACGCGAGACTCGACGTTGATATTTATACTGGAGAGAAATCAAATAAAAAAAGTAAAAAACCTGCAATAACGAAAGGAATACCGAAGAACGAAGGAGGGAAAGGGGGACACTTCCAGAGTTTTTGTTTTGTTTGAGTTAAGCAAATATTTTCTTCCGGATTAATTTACTTTTGAAGGATCTCTCAGCTTTTCGTCTTTCCCCAATTGGATATTCCATTGTGATATTGACCCATCATAGTTCTAAGTCGGGCGCAATCTACATTGAGGAAATTGAATGTATGTGAACCACTCAGAGTTATGGAGTGCGCTTTGGTTTACTTTTCATTACACTACACAATTTCATAATAATCCTACGGATGCATGAGCGGAGAGGTGCATGAACTTTGTACGTTTCATCACGTAATAAATTATTGATGATGTTATTCAATTAATCTATTGCCTCAATTCAGACTGTATGCTACTGGGTTGTTGGCGAGAAATTAAAGGGGTATAATTCATCAGCTCTTGAATGTGTTCAGGACCATAATGATTAGGTGTTGGTCCGATATTAAATACGAGTAGAATGATTTGTACAACTCGTACACTGTATAAACCAAAGAATCTCAACATAATAATCATAGATATACTCTTAATGTGAACTGAGATGAAGTTGTTACTGATAAGTGTGGTTCAATTAAGTTTGAAGTTATGATTGATGAGCGGTGGTTTTTGGAAACAGTCATTCTGTTTTAAATGAATAGAGTAAAATTCGAATTGGCTCAGCCTTGTTTGCACAATCACGACAAGTTAACTCTTCGGACTTTGAAAATTAATTTAAGGCAGTGAAAGGTTCCTCGAGATCATTGTTCCAACGAAGATGAATAATTTGAATTGGTTAGTTACCGAAATACGCATAAACAATTTATACCGTTCCAACATAGTTTTCTTTTTCTTTTTAAGGTTCTTCAATGGGCGGTTGGTCAAACGCATGATAGGCGATAGACCGAATAGCACGGTTGATGCAATGCGATTATACTATCCTCGAAGCAATATCTCAAGCTTTAATTCAGTTAAGGGGGGCCGATTTGCTCTCGCAATTCTTTTGGTCTGAATTTGTATTCTATCTCGTTGAATTTCAGTCATATGTAAGATAGGTCTCTTCTTACGTCTATCATAACAAATCCACGTCGGTTAGATGCAGTTTATTACTGAAATAACAAAGAAATGGTAAAGTTACCAAATGAAAATAATGGCTGTAATCTTCAAAGTTCATTGAAATCAAAACTCACCTGAATCTATAACGAAAGTCACTTTCGAAGAGTAGAAAATAGAAATGAAACTGAAAAAAAAAACACTAATCGTTCTCAACGCTTCAGTAACCTGGCTACCACTGAATCGTCCTAAGAGTTTATAAAAATCATCTGATCTTCTGTTGCTGAGCTCGAAGATGAGATGAAGGCTCACTGAATCTTACATCCCCCCTCTTCGAGATGAGACCCCAAAGTCTCACAATTTCATTGAGCTTGATTGGGTACCATTTTGCTTGCATGATACAGTCGATGATCATTTCCTGGAAATCCTACATCCACAATGAAAACGGAATCTGATAGTTTTTCAACGATTGGGAATGGGCCGATTCGAATCTCATCTAGTTTATCTCTGTTCAATTTATTTCCATTTTCGATGTATACTGTTTCTCCTACTTTAAAGATATATTGCTGTCGAGTGCTGTCAATCCTCTCCTTGTTGATCTTATGTGCCTGCAAAGAATTTTCGTATGCCTTGATTCGATCGTCTTTGATATTTCTGGGGTCTTGCAGCTCTTTTGGTACTATATTGGAAGTTATTCCATACAATAAGTAATTTGGTGCGAATTTCGTTGCACTGTGTATTGTGTTATTGTATTCGTTCACGCACTGATGAGCTATCGTTGTCCAGGCTATTTTCTTAGTATTTTCATTTAATCTGCACCTTATTCTGTTCACCAAGGTTTGATTCAGCCTTTCATTCAAACCATTTGAGAATGGACTATTGACGGCTGTGAAAATATGGGCAATATTTTCGTTTAGTAGATATTTTTTAAATTCATTCGAGGTCAATCCTCCATATTGATCTGTCAATAAAGTTTTAATGTAGCTGTTGTTTTTCTTTTGCGTGTCATCAATTAATTTAATGAAATCGCCACTCGTCTGTTGCTTTGATGTTAAAATGAACGCAAATCTTGTGAAGTGATCGACCAACAGATGTAAATATCGTTTTGAAGATCTCCTGCCTCCGAATCCTCCAATAGTGTCGAGAGACATAATCTCGAAAGGCTCTTTCGGTGGACCTAAATGTCCTAGTAAACCGATTAGTTTCCCTCGTCTAGTTTTATTTTTTATGCAAATTTCACATGAAGCACAATATTTTGTAGCGATTTCATACATGTTCGCGAAGTAATAATGCTGTTTGATGGTGTTTATTACATGTTGCGATCCTATGTGTCCGTAAAATAGATGAATTCGCTCTACTAGCTTCCTTCCGTATTCAGTGTCTAATATTATACGTTCTTTGTTGTTTTTCCTTCTGAAAATTATCCCATTTTTTGTTGTATCACATTTACCTATAGGGATGTTTGCCTGACTTGTCTTTATTTCATTCATTTGTAGTAAGTTTACCGTCTTGATAACATCAGGGTCATTATTGGTGTCACTCTCCAACACAGGACTTCTGGACAAACAATCTGCCTCTGTATTTGAGCCCCACGGATTGTATTTTACCTGAAAATCGTATTGAAGCAGGTAATTTGTCAGGTCACCTAATTCCTCGTCAGGTCTTGACCTTATCCTTAAATTTTCTAGAGGTTTATGGTCTGAGTAAACGGTGAATTTATTCCCCAGAAGCCAATACTGCCAATACTTTACGGCTTCCTTGATGGCTAGGCACTCAATATATATGGCCTTTTTCGTCTTTTGTGTAGCATTTAATTTCTTTGAGAAATATGCCACTGGTTTTAATTGTCCATTTTTTTGAGGCTGTTTGAGCACTGCTCCTATTCCTTCTAAACTCGCATCAGTGTAAATATGTATGGGTAGCTTTCTGTCAAAGACTGCGAGAATGGGAGCTGATGTGAGATAGTTTTTTATTTGCTCTAACGAGTCCTGACATTTTTGTGTCCACATGAAATCTACATTTTTTCGCAGCAGGTTGTAAAACGGCTCCAAAGTTTTCGTTGAGTTCGGGATATATTTGTGGTAAAAATTTATCTTACCCAAAAATTGTCGGATGTTTTTTTTTATTTCGGGGTACTGGAAAATTTTTAATAGAAATCAAATTATCATTTGCAGGTGTGACTGTATTGTGCCCTATTTTGTGACCTAAATATTGCACTGAATTTGTGGCAAATTTACATTTTATAAACTTCAAACGAAAACCCTCCTTCTGAATAGCTTGCATGAGAGCTTCGATGTGTTGAATATGCTCCTTAAATGTTTTAGAAAAGATAAGAATGTCATCTATGTAATTTGTGCAAAATTTCTCCAAATTGTTTCTTCTGATTATCCCTGACAGTATTCTCTGGAAAATAGCAGGTGAA
Organism: Creontiades dilutus; assembly: GCA_031894815.1. Classification (NCBI taxonomy): domain Eukaryota; kingdom Metazoa; phylum Arthropoda; class Insecta; order Hemiptera; family Miridae; genus Creontiades; species Creontiades dilutus. The sequence goes on from JAVIWC010009534.1 coordinate 13,282, forward strand.
TTTCTCAGACCAAATGGTAGCGCTACCCATTGCCAGTGACCCTGTTGTGTGACAAATGCTGTCTTGTATCTGTCCTTTAGGCGTATTGGTATTGACCAGAAGGCAGAGTTTATGTCTAACGCTGTGAACCATTTACTTCCTTGAGTTTTTATTATTACGTCTTCTATTAATGGAAAAGGCTGGCTCTCAGGAATTAACAATTTATTTAGCTCTCTAAAATCCACGCATAATCTATTTTTCTCCTTCCGAGATCCATCGTCTGTTTTCTTGTACGCTAGTGTAACAGGCGACGCGAACGGTGAACAAGATTCTTCGATCAATCCCACTTTTAATAATTCTTTTATTTGGTTCTCAATTTCTAGTTGATCAGCGAAAGAGCACCTGTATGGTTTCTTAGCTACGTATCGGTTTTCTATCAGTTCTATCCGAAGCGTGCTTCATAATCCTTCACTCTACCAGTGTCAAATTTATTTTTCGTAATAATTGGATGGTCTTAATACAGTGCACCGTTGTCCTAGTATCCGATTGAGCAGCTTCAGCTACCAGTTGGAATTTAGCACGGATGGACATCTTCGAAGGTGAAAGAGTTATAGATTTGTAAGATAGGTCTCTTCTTACGTCTATCATAACAAATCCACGTCCGTTAGATGCAGTTTATTACTGTAATAACAAAAAATGGTAAAGTTACCAAATGAAAATAATGTCTGTAATCTTCAAAGTTCATTGAAATCAAAACTCACCTGAATCTATAACGAAAGTCACTTTCGAAGAGTAGAAAATAGAAATGAAACTGAAAAAAAAAACACTAATCGTTCTCAACGC
>JAVIWC010009535.1:0-14184 GCA_031894815.1 Creontiades dilutus
CCCAATGAAACAAATAATTATTGGAAGTAATCCACGACAGATTCTAACATGCACTTCTTTGTAAAATGAAGAATAAAAATGAATGAGCATGTTGATTTTGTGAACCTTTTGAGTGTTTTGATCACAGTTGAACTTCACTAATTGTGCCTCGTCCTCTCAATCGTAGGGTACCTACTCATGATACCTGTTTATAGCAATCTAGATAGGTAACAAAAAATTTGCTGCGTTTTCAGAAGAATCAAGCTTTTTATCTGCGATTGAAATCTTTTCCTCACTGTTCTTTGTATCCCGATTGCTGCTGATTCGTTATTTAAAAAACCCCTCGTTTGTTTTCCCGACCGGGTTAAAGATTGGAAATATTTGTTGAAGTCCACATCAAACAACATGAAAAAGGAAAAGTTGGAGTCTAGGACGGAAGAAAAGACGAAGGAAAAGACGGTAGGGGAAAAAAAGATGGGTGGCGTAGGGGGGTCTTAAGCCTGAACAAATACCGGCCCTTTCCAATGGAGGAACCAGGTGGCGCCTTTTCTTCCCCTAAACCAATCCGAATCATAACTTGATTCTATTTCGAGTTAAAGCAACTTCCAGGTCTCCCCGGCGCACCCCAGATGCGACGCTAGTGAAACTCTCCCCTGCGAGACGAACATTCTGTCGTAGGAGGGGCGGACGGAGGTAAACAGCGCGAATTAAGGGCGGCTTGGAATGAAAGAAGAAAAGGCCTTATTATCGAGAAAAAAAAGAGAAAAAAAGTCGCCTCTAGTGAAGGCAATTTTTCCGTCAGGATGAAATCCAGGTTTACCGGGACGAAAACAAGTCGAACTAAAAACATCTGGTTCGAGGTGTTCTTTTTTTCAACATCTATTCCATTTACAAGGGAAGCTAATTGTAACTTTCTGCTAGTTAAAAGGAGCTTGGATTAATGGGACAGGGTCGACCTGCGTTTGACATTGAAATAACTGTAGTGGAGTTTGATTAAATTCAGAATTCCAAGGTTAAAATGAGAGTGACTACATTAGTAAGTAACCTTGCAAATTCTAACACACTAATGCTACATTAAATAAATGAGTGAATAGAATAATAACACAGGTCTGCAGAAAATTTTTTTTGATCAGCTGCATGGAATATTTTAGCTAAATTTTATGTTTTTTGTGTGCTGAATCCAAAAATGACCGCTATTTTTCTCCATCACGTACAGTTTTCTTGCAAATTAGGGGAGAGGGGGACATAAAAAACGAAAACGTAAAAAAACACCATAATTTGTATAGTCTGTAAACTCAAAATAAAAGAAAGTATTTGTTTATTCAGTACAAAATGCACAAAAACTTCATTTAGTTTGCTTGTGGAACCTTTTTTTTCTTTGATACTTCGTCGCACACGTTTTCGTGCTCCAGCATTGTCCGTATCCCTCTTGAGCATCCAACAATAGTCATCTAGCATATTGACGTTCCATCGTCCTTGGTAGCGTTTTTCCATATCCCGAATATCTTGGTGAAATCTTTCTCCTTGCTCTTCACTAAACGCTCCCAGGTTTAATGGAAAGTATTCGACATGGGAGTGAAGTTGCATCCTTGAGCTTTGCAGGCAGCCAACATAGGATTCACAATTGTTTTGTAGTTAGGGTCTTTCGTACTCCCTAGAAACTTTTGCACTACATACAGCAAGACATCCTGATTTTTCAGAAAATCGAATAAACGACGTATTATGACATGATTTTGGGCATCCTTACGCTTCTCCTACTACAAAAATATCCCACTCCCTTCTTCCCTACCCCACTCTTTCATTTCGTATCAATCCTGGTAGTGAAAAAATTCATGCAATTCATAAAATTGACAACTTTTTTTTTTTTTTTTTTAATCTTATGCCTTGACGATTTGCGGCAACTTCGGCCATTCGTCTTCTCGCATCCCAATATAACGCCGAGTTTCTTATGTAAATACAATTTTCGGCCTCCAAGGATGCACGGACGTCTTCAAGCTCTGGACAGTTACCCAGATGCTGACCATCCATGAACCCGCCTCCACAGAGCACACAATCCGGGCTCTGAAATACACCTATTCTGTGCAGGTGGCCTTGGAGGTAGTCATGGCCTGTGGTTAGCCTAAAACAGGCTACAGCTACTTGTCGAGGAAGGTTATGTGGAATCCGTCCGTTTTGTATAGTCAGTGATTGCCACTTCCTACCTTCAGCCTCCCGCTGCTGCCTTACTTCCAAAGATTTCATAATACAGGTCTTAATAGCTCTTTTGGAAGTGTGGTACGTGATGCTATTCTCAAATTGGGCGGAAAGGGCACCTTCTCTCGCCAGACGATCAGCTTCCTCATTCCCATACACTCCACAGTGTCCGGGAATCCACTGAAGCACCAGTTCCACTCCTCTGCTGATCAACTCGTGAGCTCGTTGCTTGGACCTTCTCACAATGGAAATGTCGCCATCTCCTCTAGCGTTGCACACGGCTTGGAGAGCTGCCATGGAGTCCACAAAAATTGCGACTCTGGTGTCAGCTCTCCTCAGGCACTCGCCCAGAGCCATAGAAATGGCTTCGACCTCCCCGTCGAAATTGACGTCTGAATAAAATTCAATAAAAAATTGAATAAAATTGACAACTTGGAAGCAACTACCAAATTGAGGTTCAACGCCGAATAGCACCGTAAGTTGTATTCAAATAACCAGTTTTGCGAGAAAACTAGACTTGATGGAATTTTTTGATTACTTTTTTCGGTTTTAACATGCAAAAATCCACGGGAAACAGTAAAAAAATCGTATGCAGTTTTTTGGTTGCAGACTTGTGTAATGAATTAACATATCCACGGTATTACAAGGCAAGTTTAGCATGAGTTCTTGTCGTAACTTATTATTCTCATGAGAAGTTCAATTTGGTTGACGCGCTCTATCTCAAAAGTTATAACTTCGTAATTCATAATTGTAACTAATTTCATAAATGATGAACCTATGGTTTGGAATAGCCAATTCTCATATTATTAAATTATGTAGGATTAATCACAGGGCTGTTTCCTTATTCTAAATGTTCTTAATCTTTTAAGGTATGACTCTAATAAAGCTTGTTATCAATTGGTAGAATGGTAAAATAGTCATTATAGTTTATTGGTAAAGCGGTGGCCTGTAGCTATAGGTAAAATAGACGTTTAATATTTTAAAATCCTTTATAGATGGTAATAGGTACTTTAATGTTACTTATCGGCCGAGCGGTTTTTTTTACCCTCTTAAACATATTAATTGTATACCACCGTCGATTCCATAGTTCAATGCTGTCATATTGAATTGGGAATTGTTGGAATTGGTTCCATTTACCATTCAGGGAAAAAGAGGTAATCCAGAGTAGGGAGTTATCCCTGAAAAATAGCAGTGAAATAACTAGATCAAATCTGGATTCAATAATGATTCTCCGTGGTAGGACGGGAGACAACAAACTTCAGCCGAATCAAGGATTTCCTCTGCCTATTTATAGCTTATAAGCATTAAATTCTTAAATTCTTCGAAAAAATAACAGGAGTCGGAGGAGTACGATGAGACCGTTTGCATCTGTCAACTACTCAAAGCGATGAGCGTGGGTAATTAATGAGAGTGAAAAAACATTTATTGATCATTTTATGGGGTGGAATGTTGGAATAGTTGGGGTTGTGAAAAGTATAAATTGATATGCCAAAAGCTCGAATTGGTATGCCGAAAGTTGAAATTGAGTCGCCGCGTGGGTAATTAATTGAGGAAATAATCCCAAGGGTTCAACTGTTCCTAACCGGCAACTTATTAAACACTCGTCTAGTTATAGATTATTTATGATTTGTCACAGAATTGTATGAGTATCAAAATCGCTAACATACAATCTTCGTAAAGCGGACTATGTAAATGTATTCCACGTACCTATTGTATAATACGATTACAAGGAACAATACATTTTAAAATATGTTAACAAGTCGAGCTCCTTCAAAACTGTAAGCTAATATACGAGGCTCATATCGTTTCTGGGATTCCGTTTCCCACCGAATAAAGGGAAGAAAATAATTATCAAAAAAAGTTCATCATGTCAATATTAGATAGCTCTTCTACGTAAATCACTCATCTATGTTTATTATACGTAGTGTGCATTATATAAACTCATCCCATTGCACCTCCATTGATATTTCAGCACGGTTTATCGATTTGGAAATAAATTAACCACAAGGGCATTCAGCTGATCAGTGTGTCTCAATACCTTGTAGTTGAGATCTAGATGTCTCAAAGACAGCAGGATATCTTCGTCGTGAGAAAATAACTTATAAATATAACCACCTGACCACCAACATTCACTGTTCCACCTGTACAAAACGAAAGCTACTATCAAAATACCCTTCGAATGTTCCAACATAATGTGCATTTACACGAACTGGTAATCCAAGAGTTAAACAATTGCAATTGAACGAGCTAAAACAGATCAGCTACCTACATAATTATACATACAAATAAAAGTACATAAGTTGATCTTCGGAAAACTCGATTTCAGAACGACTCTTTAAAACCAAATTCCATCTATTATATCAGCTGATTTGATGGTTCCTAGGTGGCTTTCACTACGTTCAGAGTGAACGGATGATGTAGTAGGATCATCTGGATTTGCCTGACCGTAGTTCGATATTCTGATTCGGATATTTCAGCCCTTTGATTCCACCAATTAGAATTGATAGAAAATGACGCAGAATCAGTTTCAACTAGAGCACAAATGTGATATGCGACTCAAGTTTGGTCCCGGAGTTTCGGAGAAAAAGCAGGGAGTACACCGAAGGAGCCATAACTAGGCCGGCAGATACGTTGGCCAGAAAGTTATTCTAAAGATATGAAGACCCGTAAAAAGTTTCTAACGGTTCTAGATTTTTCATGTCTTGTGTCCATTAAAAAACAGTCGGTAATCAGCTGCTCTCGAAGTTTGACGGCCGTAGGGATACTTACGGCAAAATCTCACCCTCAGACAGTAGCGAATAATCGGGTTGGAGGCAGGTTTTCATGACCCCCATCACCTGTGAAACTGGCTCATCACCTGAAGACTCCTTTACGTCCCATTCTTTCTTATCTGGTTGGAAGAACATATCGGATTCTCATCACCACCAAACCACGTGGACTAGAAAGGCGTAGTCGAAGAAATTACATTGATATAATGCGTTTACATACCAGAGACAGTAAAATTATTTAAATCCGTCGTTCTGAAATCGAATCGACTTGTATTTCGCCATTGTGATTATATACCCACACTTGATGACAAGCAGTACAGTAATAACCTCAAAAACCTTTCATTCTCAGGAAACCCTCAACATTTCTTGGAGGAAAACACCAATTCAAGTAACTTTCAAGGTTCCCTTTTTGTTTTATTATTCAATAATAAACCATTGTAATCGCTCTTGAAAGAAAAATTTCTAACCCCCCCCCCCCCCAATTCTTTAGCCAGCTCTCTCACTTAATTTAAAGTGCCCTTTAAGGGTTGTCAAAGTTTTGTAAAATCCCTAAAAACTTCAAAAAAAGTCAAGGCGGCCTAAATTTGGACTTTTTTGAAGAACTTTCCATGAGGAATCGAATGAGCCCCTCCCCAGGTCCGTAGCTCAAACCATTCCCGATGGCAGTTTTTTTTATCGCAATAACCTTGTGATGTGAATGTGGATACTGGAGTGAACTAATAAAAGGGTTTATAGCCGATACACGGGTTGAAGCATTCTGATATGCATGAAACGCTGCAAATTCTTACACTGGGGTTTATTATTCAATTTCATTCATTTCAATTGCACTCATGATTTGAATTTCAACTAAGCTTTGGAGTGTGCGTGTTTCACAGGTGATAGAGCGATTATTGAAGCCAAATGAATAATAAACCCCAGTGAAAGTATTTGCAGCGTTTTTGTATGTGTATTTTTCCTTTGATTTGTTTTAGATATACTATTGATAGAGCGATTTTTAAATGAATAATAAACCCCAGTATGCGTTTTTGTATACCTGATTTGTTTTAGGTATACATGTATACTTTTCACAACATCGATGTAATACCTATTTACATTCCCTTTTGAGTTTTTGATAGCTTGTGATATTAGGAGAGACTATTGAGTAGTATCAACAGGGAATTTCGTTGGGTGATGAAGGGTTTTGGTATATATGACAGGTACTATTTAATATTGATCGTTCATTGTAATAGTAATATTGATCCTTTCTAATCGAACGAGAAAACAATTATTTAACCCCATTCCCACCCGTTCAAACGATCAACGTTTCAAGATATGTTCCAAAATTCGAACGAAAATAATCCGTCCCCCTTTTCCCCGAAACTAATGAAACTTGTATAAAAATACACCGTTCGGCCAAGGATGGTCCTGAATCATCGACATAAATCTCGTCCAAACCAAAGAGTAAAGTCAAAGGGCTGATATATTAAAAAATCAGAATATCCAGGAGGTTCTAAATAACTCAAATGTTTTTTATTGATAGAGCTTCTTTCATTGAATCGAATGAGACCACTTGGACCGCTATAAGTTCATTCGTTTGCTCCCCCTTAGGGTTAGAACTTTGGCAGAAAAAGGAACGTCAACATTTATGTGAATCTGATCGTGTCTGAACACAACTTTTGAAATCAAATTGATAAACTTTTGTTATATATTTGGGGACCAGCTAAGCATAAGCAGCGTTCACTCTATTCGTGGATGTCTATCTAGTGTTTATATGCAATATTATATTCCACAATTGTCGGTATTTTGATATCAGCGTTTGTTTCGAATAGTTGGAGTTGTGAATGGTGTTCAAGGAGTGATATTTATGAAGAAGTCATCCTATCGGCTTTAGGACTTCTAGATATTATTCACAAGGTAGGGAGACTTTTACTGAAGGTATCTAATGTGTAATTTATTTCCAATTCATTTACCGTGTTGAAATGTGAATGGAGCTCTTTTCATGACATCTAGAAACGCTGCACATTCTTTCACTGGGGCTTATTATCCAATTTCATTCATTTGGCTTGCATTCATAATTTGAATTTCTACTAAGCTTTGGAGTGTGCGTGTTGTACAGGTGATTGAATTTCAGGAGATATGCATATAGCACGTAAATCGGTTCTCAACCAAAATACCAATTCGGATTGATCAGTTGATCATATTTGTGTGCCTCCTGAAATTCAATAATCACTCTATCACCTGTGAAACACGCTCACTCCAAAGCTTAGTAGAAATTCAAATAATGAACGCAAGCCAATTGAATAATAAACCCGAATGAAAGACTACTTATTTACCCCAGTAATAACATTGAATAATAATCCCCAGTAATAATATTTACCTATATATTATCAGCGTTAATACATATCATAATACTTCAACCCGTGTATCGGCTATAAGCTACAAGTATCCACATCGGCTATCACTCCAGTATCCACATTCACTACAACTCGACGCTATCGGCATCACTAGGTTACAAACAAACAATAATAAACCAATCTATGAAATAAATATTCATAAATAATTATGAATCCAAGACAAATGAATGAAATCGAATAATAAACCCCAGTGAAAGATTTGAAGCGTTTTTCCATCTCTCATTTCTTATTTAATAATAATTTGTCTACATTGTAATTGATACATTTCTTCACATTATTATTGAAAAAAAATATATATTATTATACACTACACAATTGCCTATTTGTATTGTTTATTTTTGATATTGAGTTGAAAGTTAAAACCTATTTAAAAAAAAATCGATTTTTCCAAAAATTGAAACTCGAAAGAAACGATTTTTGTTAATCGATTCTTTAAAGCCGATTCAGAAACGATTTAAAAAACCAATATTTTTCTACCGATTGTCCTTCCCTACTAGCGTGTAACTGAGGGTTGAGATGAACCTCCACTTCGCTCAGCACTACGTTAAACGAATTTTCTGACATTCCGAAGTATTCGAAAAATTTTGCTTCATCCTCTATCAATTCTTTGTTCTCTTTTGTCATGCTTGATGGACCCAATTCGTTTCTTTTTCTGGTTTTCCTCGTGTGTTCCTCAAATCAAGTCGATAACAACAAGTTCGTCATTTGAAAACACCATGGCCACGCAACTTCACTGCCACAGCACGTTTGAAGCACTGACCACTGTGAATAGCGATCACGGCCAGTGAAATCACCTGCTGGTCACGGCACTGTGACGCCACGGGTGTGAGTGGATCGACCTTAACGTGTATTGCGGTTATGTCGCGCTAGTTCTATGGCTCTTGCAATATTGATACAATCAAGTTACATTTGATGTGATATTGCAACTATCCTCCAAGGTTTAGCAAGATTGGACCACTAAAATTTGAGATAATTATGCTTGTCGGATTTGCGTTTTTGCAGGCGCGGTGTGAAGGATCACTGCAATCCGAAGGGATTATTAACAGTTTAACGCGCACATCTCCCATAAATTTAATCAGAATCAAATCGAAACTGTGGATAGACTCGATATAAGGATCTGCGGATTCACGACAAACAGACTTGAAATGAAAGTTATCGGGAAAGGTTTAAAATGTTATCAAATCCTTCGAAAAAATTGATTTGATTGAAGAGAAAAACTGTTTTATCTATCAAAACAAAACTCACACTACCTACGGATAGACTGGGAAGCTAAATGAAGAATGAACGAATGAAAATATTACAACGAACGAAGTTAATTGTTCCTACGAATTTGGGAATCTATTCGGTAAATACAACCAATAATTATCATGTTCCTGGATCCACATTATCATGAATATGTTTACTTATATTGCAGGGGTACAACAATCTGGTATAACAATTGAGAAGCTTGTTTCCAAAAGGTACTAAAGACCTTTTTTTTTTTCAAAACCGAGTTATCACCTTTCCGTCGGTTTCGGTACCGAGATCTTCATAAAAATGCAAAGTAGTTGAAGCTAAAAGTACTGTATCCCCTTAAAAAACTAGGTTGAAAATTCAGTTTTATTTTTTAAAAAAAAGTACTAAGTATATCCCTCATAAAAGAGCACTTTCATCTGTTTGGGTTCAAAAAGTACTATATCCATAAAGAGTATCACGCTGGCTACAATATTTTTAGCATAAAGCAGGGGTACCAACAGGGGGGGGGGGGGGGGGGGTACGACGCAGACTGCGTCATTAAAATTCTTGAGGGGGGTTCCAAAAAAATTTTTGGGAAAAAATTGCATTTTGAGTCCTTCTTATTTTATTTTGCTTCCGAGTCTACTAAAGTAGCGGAAGCATTGTTTTCACTTTCGGAATGTGAAAAATTTTTTGTCTCCAAAATCAAAAATTCCACTCGCATTTTGCGTTTTAGACCTTTCTGAACGATTTTGATTCCGTGTCTGTCTGTGTGTCTGTGTGTCTGTGTGTCCGTGTGTCTGTCTGTGTGGCTGTCTGTCTGTCAGCAAATCCTTGTTACGGGCAAAACTACACGAAGTTATAGTCCGATTTTGATGAAATTTTCAGGGATTGTGCGGGTTGGGGTGTAGATGGTCCCCTATAGGTTTCATGACCCCCGGATCAATATTAGCCTCTGCGCATGCGCAAACGTGAAATCCTTGTTACGCGCATAACTCCGGGAGTTCTTGACCAATTTTGATGAAATTCTCAGGGATTGTTCGGTTTGTTGTGTAGATGGTCAGCTATGAGTTTCATGACCCCCGGATCAATAGTAGCCTCTGCTCATGCGCAAACGTGAAATCCTTGCCACAAGCATAACACCGGGAGTTTTTGACCGATTTCGATGAAATTTTCAGGGATTGTTCGGACTTATTAGGTGTATTTTATAGTTTGTTCAATAGTTGAACATGCCTACCTTTATTTTCTCAAATTATGCTCCTGCATAACAATAAATTTACCCTAATTCAACATTTACTTCGCCTAATTGAACGAAGTTCTTTAGTCAATAATAATTTTCAATGATCTATACAGTCATGTTATGGATACGAGGAAGCTATGTGCCACACCCACTTTTTTTAAATGCTAAACCAAAATCTTAAGTGAACAAAAAACGTCTGCCAAGTGGGTGTGGCACATAGGTAGCTTCCTCGTATCCAAAACATGACTTTATAGATCATTGAAAATTATTATTGACTAAAGAACTTCGTTCAATTAGGTGAAGTAAATTTTGAAGTAGGGTAAATTTATTGTTATGCAGGAGCATAACTTGAGAAAATAAAGGTAGGCATGTTCAACTATTGAACAAACTATAAAATATACCTAATAAGTCCGAACAATCCCTGATAATTTCATCGAAATTGGTCGAGAACTCCCGGAGTTATGCACGTAACAAGGATTTCACCTTTGCGCATGCGCAGAGGCTACTATTGATCCGGTTGTCATGAAACTCATAGGGGACCATCTACACATCAAATAAAACAATCCCTGAAAATTTCATCGAAATTGGTCGAGAACTCCCAGAATTATGCGTGTAACAATGATTTCACGTTTGCGCATGCGTAGAGACTATTATTGATCCGGGGGTCATGAAACTCATAGGGGACCATGTACACATCAAACCGAGTAATCCCTGAAAATTTCATCAAAATCGGACTTTAACTTCGTGTAGTTTTGCCCGTAACAAGGATTTGCTGACAGACAGACACGGAACCAAAATGGTTCAGAAAGGTCTAAAATGCAAAATGCGAGTGGAATTTTTGATTTTGGAGACAGAAAAATTTTCAATTTCCGAAAGTGAAAAAAATGCTTCCGCTACCTTGGTAGACTAGGAAGCAAAAAGCAATCCTATCTACTTAAACAGAACCGAAAATAATCTTTGTGTTGATTTTTTGAACTTTTGAGAGGTAAGGTGACAGTAACAGTAGCTATAGCCTCCTACTGCTGACTTCCTACTTTTTCTTTCCCTGTTTTCCATCTAGTATTAAAGCCACTATTCCTTTACATTCCAGATTCCATTAAAAGTGAGAAATGGACCCAAAGATTTGTTGGTGAGTTCTTTGACTAGTAAGAAAATCGACCAAAGAAAAATATTAAAAACCAATTTTTTTAAGCTACTGAGAAAACATTTGCCGATATTTCGATATTCGATATTTCGATCGGAATTGAAGTATCGATACTCGTTTATTTTTGAAGGGCCCAGTGTCGATACTCAACGTTAAAATACCCATACCTACGCGCCCGTCACCGAACGTGATCTGACGTTCCTAGGGTGTTCCGATATTGTCGATATCAATAAATATCGATATTTTCTATATTATATCGATATAAGGATTTCGATATTATCGTCATATCGAAAGATTTAGGTGAATATCGGATTTCGATATTGCATTATTTTGAGTTAGCTATTTTAATAAAAATTCGGGTTTTCAATCGCAAATGGCAATGATATTAGTTTGATCCAAATACATTTTTTTAAATAAAGAAACTAAAATTTCATTCTGCCCATGTATGCATGTAAGTTTTGCTAAATATTATCTTTGGGTGAAAAGGTTTGTTTTTCAGTTATGCCTATTCCAACAGCACATTTGCAATATAAAGTTTTAAAAAATGTACCAGAATTATTTCTGTTTTCGTACTGGAAATTCACTGTGTGATTGTTTTGGATAACTTATATTAGCTAAACTAAAAAAAAATGTTTTCAACCAAATTTTACAGTAAGGAATGAAAATTGCTTCCAATTTATATCAATTTACCCAATTTTCTACGTTATAATTCATTATAAAATCAGTTTAAGATTGTAGTAATATAATCACGTGAATACAAAGAGTTTTGTCATATAATTGTGAGCAATCATAAAAATTGCGTAATATCATTCGATATTGCTGATATCGATATTTTGTTGCGATATTATCGATGAGTCGATGTTGATGGTTAATATCGTTATCGATATCGAATATCGGAAGACCCTCGATATCGGAACAACCCTAGACGTTCCCGCTACCGCGAGTGTGAATCGAAAACAGGAACGGCACCGAGGCGACCGCCTGTGGGTCCCTCCGCCTACCTGCTCGTATCGGAGAGCGGCATGTCTCGACCTGTCTTCTCAGGTCCTTGTTCGGGCGGGCGGTCTCGACCAGTCTTCGTTCCGCGTTCGGGCGTGGCGGTCTCCGGCAGTCTACTCCGTTCCGTGTTTCGCGCGAAAAGTGTTTCATCATCCATCTATTCGGAACTCGAATCTTCATGGATTGGTTCAGCGGAATGCGGGAACACGCAAATACATCGGTAAGTACCAAGTTTTTCCTACAAAATCTCTAATAACAAGTCATATAGGTCGAGATTAGGTAGGTGCCGCATGTTTAGGAAGTCCCATGCAATGATTCCCTTTCAGGCTTTTCTCAGACCAAAATCGTGGAAAAAAACCAAAAGTTTTTCTTTAGTCTGCTAGTGCGCCTTTTTTCTCTCGAACCATGTACGTTCTTCAAGTTTTATAATGCACGTATAAATTCGCTAGTGTGGTTGTAGCTTACACTACATTTCAGTTTAACGATTATCCGTAGTTGAACACGGAACATATTGCGTAGTTGAACATATTTGCCAACTAGACTATTCCTACAATGTGCAAACATGCTACCTACGAGTTTAACGATTATCCTTAGTCGAACGCTTCGAAACAGCCAACACATCGAAAATAGTTCCCTGATCATACGTATATTTGCCAACTAGAGCCTCAATGAGCAAACACGTTCTTAAATATTTATTATGCACGTATAAATTCACTAGCGTGATTGTTGCTTGCACTTAGGGACGTTCCGATACCGCTTTCGGTACGATATTTGGTATCGATATCGATACAGTATCGAAAGAAATGTATCGATATGGGTAGTATCGAATGACAAAGTAAATTTAATTGACTCGGAACCTCGAAAGCAAACAATTCCAGACAAAACTAGACTTTGTGATCACACAAGAGTATAACAATACAAAAGGAAATAATATAATAATAAAATGATACATATAATATATGCAGGAAAATAATATACAGGTAGGTAATACAAAAATAAAAAACGTAATAGTATAAGTAGGTAATATAAAAAGGGGTCTGAATAAAAGATTAATCCTACCTATTGCTTCCGAGTCTACTAAAGTAGCGGGAGCATTGTTTTCACTTTCGGAATGTGAAAATTTTTTTGTCTCCAAAATCAAAAATTCCACTCGCGTTTTGCGTTTTAGACCTTTCTGAACAATTTAGGTTCCGTGTCTGTCTGTGTGTCTGTCTGCGTGTCTGTCTGTCTGTCAGCAAATCCTTGTTACGGGCAAAACTACACGAAGTTATAATCCGATTTTGACGAAATTTTCAGGGATTGTGCTGGTTGGGGTGTAGATGGTCCCCTACGAGTTTCATGACCCCCGGATCAATAGTAGCCTCTGCGCATGCGCAAACGTGAAATCCTTGTTACACGCATAACTCCGGGAGTTCTTGATCAATTTCGATGAAATTTTCAGGGATTGTTCGGTTTGATGTGTAGATGGTCCCCTATGAGTTTCATGACCCCCGGATCAATATTAGTCTCTACGCATGCGCAAACTAAATCCTTGTTACGCGCATAACTCCGTGAGATCTTGACCGATTTCGATGAAATTTCCAGGGATTGTTCGAACTTATTAGGTATATTTTATAGTTGAACATGCCTACCTTTATTTGCTCAAGATATGATCCTGCATAACAATAAATTTACCCTAATTCAATATTTACTTCGCCTAATTGAACGAAGTTCTTTAGTCAATAATAATTTTCAATGATCTATACAGTCATGTTTTGGATACGAGGAAGCTATGTGCCACACCCACTTGGCAGACGTTTTTACCTTCTTCCCGGCGACTTCACAATTTTAGAACCCTCCCGTGAGGGGTTATGATCTATATAGACAGCTGCGCTATGGTCATATTATCAAAAACCATGAAAAATACCCATGTTTCAACCGCTTCTTCACCCAAAGCAACCCTGAGTGCGGTGAACTCAGATTGAGACCCCTCCCATTGGATTCTGCAACCAAAATTACATCGAAAATGACACCCACACGACCACATTCCCGTAAACCCCCACTATATGCCCCATCTTCACCCATAGCAACTGTAGGTGACATGGAATCGGACTGTGACCCCTCCCATTCAATTCTACGTGCAAAAATACTTCGAAAACGATGCTCTACACGACAATATTCCCAAAAAACCGATTTTTAAAATCTGTTTTCCTGCATAGCAACTATGCACCCATGGGTGCGACCCCGCCCAATTGAACAATTGAACAATCCCTG
>JAVIWC010009536.1:0-14056 GCA_031894815.1 Creontiades dilutus
CAAATATTTGTTTGCCTATGACCGTGCTCTTTTCATGTCAGTTATGGGGTCATCACAAGATACTTGGTTACGTGCTCGTTCGTAACGTTGATGTGTGTAGATTTCCGCTCATTCAGCTTGCTACGCACCTGTTTTGTCCAAGTTCTAACATTACCTATCCCATTACTTTCTGGCCTATTGAAATGTTATCCCGCTTGAAGAAATCCACCCGTGAATTTGAAGCTGTATCTCTTGCTACAAACCACAATCCTTTCAAGTTCCAATAATGGAGTTGGTGAACGATTTCATTTTCGGTTTTGCAAGACATGAACAAAATTGCTCGGTAGTTGATTTTTTAGAGCCCCTTTTGAAAACAACAATGGAGAAGTGTCCAGTTTAGCTAGAGAAGAACATTACTCGGTAGTTCATCTTTTAGATCGCCTTTGGAAGACAACTACGGAAATGTGTCCGATCCACAAGATAGTCAAGATAGAATTTGATCTACAGCTGGATTGGAAGTAGGTACCTAGGTAGTTTATGCATTCAGCAAAAAATTGCAGTCTACGAATACAATAAATTTTAAAGCGCTGATAGCTTAAACAGTGGTAGGAACTGTTCCAGGAAAGGAACCGCTAAGACTCACAAGTTGGACGTCCGTTACTTTCACAGTCGTTTGTTACCTCAATAAATTGGTTCGTTCTTTCTGGGAATAATCAACATTCGTTCTATCGCTTACCATGTTTTATTGGCGCCGTTCATCAGACGCTGGAAAAAAGCGTAGAATTCTCATCCGTACGTAGTGATTTGTAGTATTGTTCCAGCAAAAGGAGGCCGTCAATGCGCGGTTCCTCTTAATGAATTTGTAACGGATGACTTAAAAAGACCGGAAAGAACTTTTCTTCAATCTCAGCCAGGTTTTTATGGGTGAAGGTGTGATGAATGATCAGTTCCAAAACGAAAAAGACCCAATTTACAATTTAATAGCGACAGTAATTGAGTAGGTAGGTAGCAACGACGCTCCTCCAGTTGTAACCCCATGGGCCATGATCGTGTTTCCCAATCAGTGTGTGTTCTGTTCGGTCTAATCTCCAATAAATCTCTTTTTAATCCTATCTGGACCTGCCTATATCTTTCTCTTTTGCATTCTTAATTCCTTAATTTATCGTATTGATAAGCCATACATCAAGTTGCCATAAGTTAGCTGATCATATATCCCTTTCTGAAAAGGAGAAAGCCATTAGCTGGCGGCTGTGAACAAAATCCGTACTTTATAGGATGATTAACTAAATTTCAATAGCGCTTATACTCAAAGCTGACATTTTTTGAATGGTTTCATGTTCAAATACGATATTTTTTACTTGGATGTACTTACTGCATTGCTTCTTGGCCTTGATTCCCAAAATTACCAAGCATTACAAAGCTAAATTAATTGCAAACCGTTTTTTCGCAAATTTACTTTCTCCATTTGGGGTTAAGTTAGTCCTGACTTCTGAAGTCTACCATACCCGATCGGTCCATAAGCTCGAAGCAAAATATGGTCAAAATGAGGCAAAAGTGTGATTTTGGTTTATTATTCAATAATAAACCATAGTAATCGCTCTCGAAAAAAAAATTTCTAACCCCCCCTGAAAATTTCATGGTTTACGTTTCAAAGGGTCTGGAATCCAAATCTGCAATAAAAAATTTTCCGTCCGTCCGCCGTACGCCGTACGCAAGATTTCTCCCAAACGGCTGGACCAAAACATCTGAAATTTTCAGGAAAAATCCATGTTGGTCCGACAACGCCCCAATTCTTTAGCCAGCTTTCTAACTCAAATTGAAGTGCCATTTAAGGGTTGTCAAAGTTTTGTAAAATCCCTAAAAACCTCAAAAAACATCAAGGCGGCCTAAATGTGGACTTGTTTTGTAGAACTTTCCATGAGGAATCGAATGAGCCCCTTCCCAGGTCTGTAGGTCAAACCATTCCCGATTTATGGCATGATTAATGCGGCCAAGATTTGCGTTTTTCGAGTTCTGTTATCGCCTTCTTGATAACTGGCAGTTTCCCATCTGGCCGTTCCAAGCGCCCTCAACTCGAATATGGGAGTGAGCCCATTTCCTTTAATTTGATGTAGGTCTGATATGAAATCAAGAGAGACTTTGGGTAGTATAAAGGGAACTGCAAATATGGAGCGCAGTTTAAATGATATAAGGTAGCAGAAGCAAAACGCTGCAAATTCTTTCACTGGGGTTTATTATTAAATTGGCTTGCGTTCATGATTTTAATTTCCACTAAGCTTTGGAGTGTGCGTGTTTCACAGGTGATAGAGCGATTATTGAATTTCAGGAGATATGCATAGAGCACGTAAATCTGTTCTCAACCAAAATACCCATTTGGATTGTTCAATTGATCATATTTGTGTGCCTCCTGAGGAATCGAATGAGCCCTGAGGAATCCTGAGGAATCGAATGAGCCCCTTCCCAGGTCTGTAGGTCAAACCATTCCCGATTTATGGCATGATTAATGCGGCCAAGATTTGCGTTTTTCGAGTTCTGTTATCGCCTTCTTGATAACTGGCAGTTTCCCATCTGGCCGTTCCAAGCGCCCTCAACTCGAATATGGGAGTGAGCCCATTTCCTTTAATTTGATGTAGGTCTGATATGAAATCAAGAGAGACTTTGGGTAGTATAAAGGGAACTGCAAATATGGAGCGCAGTTTAAATGATATAAGGTAGCAGAAGCAAAACGCTGCAAATTCTTTCACTGGGGTTTATTATTAAATTGGCTTGCGTTCATGATTTTAATTTCCACTAAGCTTTGGAGTGTGCGTGTTTCACAGGTGATAGAGCGATTATTGAATTTCAGGAGATATGCATAGAGCACGTAAATCTGTTCTCAACCAAAATACCCATTTGGATTGTTCAATTGATCATATTTGTGTGCCTCCTGAAATTCAATAATCGCTCTATCACCTGTGAAACACGCACACTCCAAAGCTTAGTGGAAATTAAAATCATGAACGCAAGCCAATTTAATAATAAACCCCAGTGAAAGAATTTGCAGCGTTTTTTTTTAGGTTTTTACTAACAAAGGCCGGTGGAGTGCCGTTTCCTAGTAATTTTAGAAGCAAAATCGACTGAGATAGATTTCATAACTGTGAAAGTTCATCCATAAAAAATAATAGTAATTTCTGAACCTAAAAGGGGATCCAAAACTTCACAAAAACACGAAAGATCACGCATCATTCAAAATCTAACAAACCCAGGTGTTTTAATTGGCAGAGAATATCCTTAAGGAATTTAAATGGTTGGCATTTGATTGTGCCTTTCTTTCACGAGATAGGTCAGTTTTTATTATGTTCTGAAGCGGTATTCTGTTATTAGATGGTATGCAATTATGGGAAATTCCTAGTGAACCAATTTAATGTGTACATGTTTCCCTATGTACTATGTCAATTTGGAATGCATTAATTTTTGTTGTCATTTATTTTTCGGGAAAGTGTTAGTCATACGATCTGACTGAGTCTGAGATAAAAGCAGTGGCACATCAAGGTTATGGCTGCGACCGTCTCATGGAGAAGGGTGGGCCGGGAAAAGTGCTACGGAGTTACTCGAGGTTGGTATCTCGTCAGGAATACTTCATGGTGTCACCACCCACTTTATTCGGGGGTGTTACTTGAACTGCGTTTATTCTCTAGGGACAATTCCTTTCATCCCTCTATCCCTCCTCCTTCTCCCTCAATTTCCCAATCGCAAAGGCGCGGATTTATCATCGGCTATGCGCAGACGTGAATTCCTTGTAACTAGCCAAATTCCAAATACTTTTTATATCACTTCGATGAAATTCACAGAGAATTTGTGGCTCGGACTGTGAATAGTAGTACTATACGAGTTTCAGTGGTCAGAAATCCACATATCTGTCTTTGCACGCTCTTCTGTACTACCAGCCCTTACCTTTACCTTAAATCTACCAGGATCATTATCTCAAGTTCTATTCAAATTTTTAGGAACTGTCTAATTATCTCATATCTGTATTGTATTTCAAAACCATTCTATCCGTTATACAATTAGCACGAAAGAAACGCAATACAGGCCTACTAACGTTTTTAAGGCGTCGGGTGTATCATGAATATGACTAGCGGCATTTTTGTCCTACGAACTGTTTCAAGATGTTCATGTAACGTACCTAGTCGAGGAAGCTATGTGCCACTCCCAACTTTTTGAAATCATGAAATCATCGAAGTTTAGGTAAACTAACCATTTTCTTTTTATTTCTTCAATTAAACTGTATAAACAGATCAGAACCCGTGATAGAAGGAATGGTTGAATAGCGGTGTTCGTCTTTGACAGGAAGTCGGTATGAGGTTTTGAGTAGTGGAATCAGTAAATAACGTGAGTATTAGTTATTTATTGCAATATTATTATATATTAACCATTTGACCAGTGGCGTAACGAACACCCCCGCAAACCCCGCGATGCGGGGGGGCCCGGCTACAAGGGGTCCCGAAAACGGGCCTGCTCTAGCAAAATTCTTCTTTTTTTTTTTTTTTTAATTTTAAAGAATAAAGCGGAACTAACGATACACAGAAAAATTCCAATATGTAACATCAAGTTTATAAACATCAACGGTAAAGGTTCACTGATCAATCATCTTTTGGTTTTATTTATAACCAGGTGAGGAAGGGTATAAAGTAGCTAAGGTGTCAGAGTTGCGAAGGTGCGTACTACGTGGGTAGGCCTACCCACTGGGTATCCGATAAACTTTTGAGATTTTGAGGTTGGTGCGGATTGCGGGAGTTTAATGTTTTTCATCATGTTGTTGATTCGAATCGTTATAATATAAATTGTAAACCATATCGATAATTAAAAACGCTGCAAATTCTTTCACTGGGGTTTATTATTCAATCGGCTTGCGTTCATGATTTGAATTTCTACTAAGCTTTGGAGTGTGCGTGTTTCACAGGATAGGGTGATTATTGAATTTCAGGAGGCACACAAATATGATCAACTGATCAATCCAAATAGGTATTTTGGTCGAGAACAGATTCACGTGCTCCATGTATACCTCCTGAAATTCAATAATCGCCCTATCCTGTGAAACACGCACACTCCAAAGCTTAGTAGAAATTCAAATTATGAACGCAAGCCGATTGAATAATAAACCCCAGTGAAAGAATTTGCAGCGTTTTTTTTTATTGAACCTCAATACCCCCCCACAATATCATCAACTGATCAATCCAAATAGGTGTTTTGGATGAGAACCGATTTACGTGGTCTATGCATATCTCCTGAAATTCGATAATCGCTCTATCACCTGTAAAACACGCACACTCCGAAGCTTAGTACAGATTCAAATCACGAACGCAAGCCAATTGAATAATAAACCCCAGTGAAAGAATACTAATTTACCCCAGTAATAATATTGAATAATAAACCCAAGTAATAACACTGAATAATATTTACCTATATATTATCAGAATGCTTTAACCCGTGTATCGGATACTAACTACACTACAAGTATTCACATCGGCTATCACTCCAGTATCCACATTCACTACAAATCGACGCTATCGACCGGACACCACTAGGTTACAAACAATTAATAAACAATTAATAAACGAAAAAACGCAAATGTTGGCACCATAAATCGGGCCATACATCGGGAATGGTTTGACCTACGGACGTGGGGAAGGGCTCATTCGATTCCTAATGGTATGTTCTTCAAATAGGAAAATATATAGGCCGATTCGACTAGTTTTGAGGTTTTCAGGGATTTTACAAAACTTTTACAGCCCTTAAAGGGCACTTTAAATTGAGTGAGGGAGCTGGCTCAAGAATTGGGGCGTCGTCGGACAAAGATGGATTTTTCCTGAAAATTTCAGATTTTTTGCTCCAGCCGTTTCGGAGATATCGTGCGTACGGCGTACGGACGGACGGAAAATTTTTTATTACAGATTCGGATTCTACACTCTTTGAAACGTAAACCATGAAATTTTCAGGGGGGGGGTTAGAATTTTTTTTTTCAAGAGCGATTACAATGGTTTATCATTGAATAATAAACCAAAATGACTGAAGGAACTGATTTGTCTCTGGGAAATGTTGACTTTTATAACACACGGTCATCCAAAAGTTTGCTACGTAGACTAGAAGTCTCGAGTTCGTAAAGGTAGGTTAAATTGTTATATTATATTATGTATTTTTAGTTAGGTTATCGTAGCGTATTGTACGATGACCGTTGAAAAAGTGCACGCTTCGCCAAAAAAAAAACCATTATGGGGAGGGGCCACAAAAATATTTTCCGGGGGGGGGGGCGCTAAGAACCTTTACGCCACTGCACTTGACTGTGGTTTCAACTCCGACTAGATATCGGGGGGAAGGAAACGAAAGAACGTTTCTACGAACAAACATAAAATTCATCCCCCAGACATGAAACTAGGTTTCAACAACTCAGAATATCAACAAGTACTGTCTTCAATGCGATATGGACTTAGGTGAAAAGCGAATCAACCACGCACCGATTCTCAATTGAAACATAAAAAGTGAGCTCCATAAAGAACAGTTCCAGACGCCCGGTAACGTACCTACCGTCGTGTTATCCGGTGACATCCGGAACCGGTATTTATCGCTATATGATCTTATGTGACTCGAGGTTACCCCCTCGAGGCTAGACGCTCGTTGCAAGTGAAGGAATGCCGCGCAACGCACGGACTTCAAACCCGACATTTTAACATAAAGTGCGGGCCACGTGTTTCAGAAGATCTTGTCGAGACTTCGCGGGACGTTGAAATATTGCGGGTTTCGAGTTTTAGTTAACTTAGATAAGAATAGACTACATTATAGCTGGCACTTTCGCTCGCTTTGAAGAGCAAATGTAATAAATAAACGTTGTTGAAATTATTGGCTAATGTCATTTCGACATTAGCTGCTCTAATTCCATTTCATTTGAAAAGTGGTACCCAGGATTATCATTTGGTTCGTAAGTACGTGCTTACTAATGATCATACATTAGTAATTTAGGTTCAGCGTAAATGCAACTGGTGTTTTATTGCTATAGGTGTACAACTTCGATAACAACAACTAAGAATCACAATGTTAACTAATCACCTCCAATATTTATTACGACAGATGGTATATCTTGTCCCCGTTGTTACGGAACTCGATTCCTATTGGCTAAAAGAAGTGAAGGGGGAGGAATATTCCCTATCAAGTGAAAGGGATTCCACAGGTTTGAAGAATTACACAAGCAAAAGCCAGATATTTCAATGGATTGTAAAACATACGAAAGAGCTATAATATAGCTTGTACGTATTACGTACAATTGGTAAATATTGAAACAAATGGTAAATATTGTAGTTTCAGTGATTTGTAGATTCCAACCAGATAAATGTTTCATGAATGGCACTTGAAATTCAAGAGTTGCAGTTTAAAATTCCAACATCTAAAATTTGGATCAAGTTCAACCCGTGCTGGAAAAGGAGTGAGCCCTGGATGAATGGAATAGTAACATAAAGACTAGTTTTCAATCAACTATTCAAGACTTAATAACTAAAACTGATTAACAAAATTGGAAATAATAGATTTAGGAAATAAACAATATCTCATGAGTTGATAGGCACTTCACTTGTATCTTCAATTTGGCCGGACACCTAAGAGAGGCCATCCTCATAAAAAATAAACCATTTTAGTACATAGAAATCCAAAAGTAACTTCAAATCAAATTTCACCTGATTTTATATTTATGAAGGTTGCACCTATGTTTTAGTTTTAGATGTATATATTTGGTCAACATTTGGTATCTAATATCGTTTAAAGAAAGTCTCTCTTTTGAAAATTTCAGGATTCCTCTTTGTTTTGAGTAAAAATTGGGCTGATAGCACCTGGGATATCAAAGTTTTAGGTTTGTGTCGTTTCCTTCCATATTATCTTCTAAAGTGGTCCACGAAGATACCCAAAACGGTTCCCAGACTCGCTCCTAGAGATTGCCTTCAAAACGTCAGAAATTGGAACTTCGGGAGGTTTGAAGTGTGGCGTAAAGAAAAATGACAATCCTCCAGATGATCAGGATAAACTTCCTTGGACAAAGTGAAGAAAATCAAAGAAATTCACTATGTAGCAGAAACCTGACACAGCTGAAGTGAAGCAATGACGTACCCAACCTGATGTGAAGAAGTTGATGGGCTGTACCCACCTCCTGCTTCTTCAAAAGGAGAGGACTTGATGAAGCTACAGATTTTATGAATATCTTCCTAAATGACCCAATCAATTTCGATTGATCGTTTTCCATTGGAGATTTACGCAGGAACTAATGATACCAATGTCATCGTCATCGAAATCTAATGGGGGATTTGAGAACTTTGAAATGTAGTTACAGCTATTTCATGAAGTTTTTACATCAAAACAGGTGTGTCACTTATAAAAATTGAATACTATTTGGGAAGTTGCCGCACAATGAATGTTTACAAAGTAGAAATGTACATATAGTAGAATGGGTTTTCAAAGTGATCTCGTCCAATAATCTGTATTTCAGCCAATCTTGCTCATAAGCGTGTAAGCCAAAAAAAAAGACAGGTGCGATGCGTTCTGAAACGATTTTATTAATTAATGATCAAGATGATATAAATAAAGCTCATTAGCTGTAAAGTTTGATATAATACCTGAAACGAATCGAAACAAACAAGCCTTCTTTCGGCGAAACAGTCTCTTCTGCAGCAAGTAGTTCAAATGTAGGAGACGAACGAACAAATGAATTCTCGGAGAAGAAAATTAAGGTGATGACGCGCATCCTTGGTGACGGAGCGATCATATTGTGTTGCATATATAAAACTGGAGTTTTACATCCCCCCACCCCTGGGGAGCGGCACCAATTTGGAGATGTGAAACATATTGGATTCTTTCTTCTTGTGGCCAGTATCTAGCTCAAAGATGGAGTTTGAAATCTTCTTTATTATCTTTAAAGGTCCAATTCTGATTTCTTCTAATTTGTTCCTGCTTATCTTTGAGGAGTGATCCACATAAACTAAATCCCCTTCTTTGAAATTGTGATATTTTCTGTTTTTGTCGATCAATTTTTTGTTATAGATTTGATTTTTAACTGTGTTTTCGTATGCGACTTCCCGATCTCGTATAAGATCAGTTTTTGGTTCGAGAGATGCTGGAACTATCGGACTAGTTTTTCCAAATAATAAATACTCTGGGCTAAAGGAGGTAACTGAGTGATCTGTGGAGTTGTATTCCTGAACACATTCATCGGCTATCTTCGACCATGCTCTTCTTTGACTTTCGTTTATTTTGCAGCGGATTCGATTTACTAATGTTTGATTCAATCTTTCATTCAATCCATTGGAGGCAGGGTTATTTACTGCAGTGAATATTAGATTAATCTTCTCTCTTTTGAGGAAATTTTTAAATTCTGCAGAGTTGATTCCTGAGTATTGGTCCGTGAGAAGTGTTTGAATTTTATGCTTGTCATGTACCTTCTTTATTAATTTCACAAAGTCATTTGCTGTTTGATGTTTTGAAGTTGAAATGAACGCGTATCTGGTAAAATGGTCCACTAACAAATGAAGGTAGCGTTTTGAAGAACGGTTTCCAGCAAACCCCCCAATCGTATCAAGGGAGACGATCTCAAAAGGTGCTCTTGCTGGTCCAAGTTTTGATAAAAACCCATAAGTACAAGGTGTGCGGGTCTTATTTTTAATGCAAATTTCGCAACTCTGGCAGTAATCCTTCACTTTTGGATCTAAATTTTGTGTGTAATAGAATTTTCGAAATTTATTTATAACATGGCTTGATCCTATATGCCCATATTCTTTATGAATTTTCGCTATTAAAACATTTGCTAGATCCTCTGAAATTATAATTCGTTTACTTGTATCAGACATTTTATAGAAAATGCCACCTTCTTTTTTTGTATTGCTAAATCTTTCAATTTCAGCCACATGTTGGGTTTGGTCTCGAGTAATATCTGATATGCTCAAAAAATTCACTGTTTTTATAAATTCTTCCGAATTATCACATTCTTGGAGGACTGGGTTCCTAGATAATGAGTCTGCTTCCATATTTGTTTTTCCTGGCCGATAAGTAACTCGGAAATTAAATTGTGACAGGAATATAAGCATATCCCCCAGCTCTTCGTCAGGTCTTGAATTAATTTTCAAATTTTCAAGAGGTTTGTGGTCGGTGATTATTTGGAAAGTTTGACCGACTAACCAATGCTGCCAGAATTTTATGGCTTCTTTCATTGCTAGGCATTCCAAGTAAATTGCTTTCTTTTTTTTCTGATAATCCTTCAGCTTTTTTGAGAAATACGCTACCGGCTTAATTGTATTGTTTTCTTGAAGCTGCTTAAGTACCGCTCCAACTCCCTCTCCACTGGCATCAGTTTCAATGATTATTTTTAGTTTCGGGTCGAAAATTGCTAAAATTGGTTGAGAGCATAGATGTTTTTTTACTTTCTCAAAGCTCTTCTGGCATTCATCAGTCCATTCAAGATTAGTATTTTTTCTTAGAAGATTGTGGAGAGGCTCTAGCAGTGTCGAACTGTTAGGTAGGTATATATTTATGGTAGAAATTTACTTTTCCTAGGAACTGGCGAACATTTTTTTTTGTTTTTGGAATGGGAAACTTTTGTATGGCTGCCATGTTATCTCCCCCAAGTGGGCGGACTGTATTTTCAGAGAGGATATGTCCTAGATATTTAACTTCATTTTTAGCAAAATTACACTTCGTGATCTTTAACCGAAACCCTTCCCTGCAAATCGCATCCAATAGTTTATGTAGGTGTTTTATATGATCTGTAAATGTTTGGGAAAAAATTAATATGTCGTCCATGTAGCAAACTGAAAATTCCTTCAAGTTATTTCGTCTTAAGATATTGTTTAAAATTCGTTGGAAAATTGATGGGGAGGTTTTTAATCCAAACGGAAGGCATTTCCATTGCCAGTGTCCGTCTTGAGTCACGAATGCAGTTTTGTATCGATCCTTCATTCGAATAGGTATTGACCAGAAGGCTGAATTGATGTCCAATGCTGTGAACCAACGGCAACCTCTTGTCTTTGCGATGAGCTCATCAATTAGAGGGAAAGGTTGTGGTTCAGGCACTACTAAACGGTTCAACTCTCGGAAATCGATACATAATCTGTTCTTTTTGTTTTCTTCTCGTTTGTATGCCAGTGTTACAGGCGAAGCAAAAGGTGACGTAGATTCCTCAATTAAATCTGCTTTTAATAATTGAGATATCTGATTTTCAATTTCCTGTTGGTCTGGAATGCTGCAACGATATGGCTTTCTTGAAACGAACTTATGTTCGAACAATTGTATATGTGCCTCGTAATCTTTTACTCGTCCCACATCAAATTTGTCTTTTGCGAAGATGCCATTAAATTTGTAAATTATGTTCTCAATTTCTTGTCTTTCGGTTGAATTAAGATGGTCAACTTTCGCCTCAAAATTACTAACATCTATGCCCTCATTGTAATTTATATAGATACCTCGAAGTTCATCTGTGTTCAGAACATAGTTTTCGTCATTTTCTTTGTTGTATTCTTCAGGAAGGGTCTGATATAGATGCAATTTACAATCTAAGTTTAAGTAAAAACTGACAATTAGGTCCAATCCCAACAAGACATCGTATCTAAAGTTTTCATCATTTACTACAAACATCTGAACATCTTTTTCTAAATTCATAACTTTCAATTTTATGTTCACACAACCAGCAAAACCTTGCCTGCCACCAATCGTTCGGAAGGTCATATTATTATCCTGAATTCGTAATTTCAAGTTATTCACACATTTCAATGTAATAAAACTGACATTTGCGCCAGGATCGTAGATTCCTGTGCCTTCATTATTTCTATTTATTATGACCCCGAGAGTAACTAGTGGCAGCAAATTTAGTTTTTTTGATCAGTGATGGATTCATTAAGAGTGTCTTGAATTTCGACGTTGTTCACAGTTTTTATACCCCTCTCCCGTTTTTCGTTAGATAATCGATTACGACATACTGCCTCAGGATGAAACCTTCCTCCATAGCCTAGATTGTTGCAGACAGAGCAAGGCTTCTTGGTCTCAGCTGTTATAATTGGTTTTTTTATTTGTGTGATATTATTGGGGGAGAAAGATTTTTTTTGTGATGAAGGCTCTATTTTTCTGAGCTCTCCTAATAATTCTGCGATTGAATTAATTCTAGACCTATCAAGTTTGTCTTGCACATTGATTGGTAGCCCCATTACAATGAGATTTATTTGAATCATGATATCTATTTCGTGCTCTTGTTCCAGTAAAAGGCTCTGCTTCCGTAGGACATAATCATCGAAATGGCCTCCTATGTACCGAAAGTTGTACGCTTCTCTAATTTTCTTCCATCCTTGTTCTTTAAACGCTTCCCTCATCTTCACTTCCCAATCCGTGAAGTCTCTGTCCAGTCCTAATTCAATCAATGTTGAAGAGTACCAATTCTTTGCAGTCCCCTCCATAAATAAACGTAAAATTAGAACCTTATTTACTGAGTCAGTAACTTTGCATCGCTCACATTCGCGAAGAAAGATATTTATCCATCGTCCCACCTCACAACTCCTACCATCAAAATTTTCTAAAACAAAATCCGATTTCACTTTTGTAAGATTTAGACGTTGAGGATCTTTGGAGCTTGGGGTCAGCTTTTGTAAAATATCTAATATCGCCGCATTCGGAACGTCTGATATTGATGGAGGCGAAGGGAACATATCCGATCTCCAAGTTTGGTAGTCTTTCTCTTGCAAGAAATATTCCTCAAACACGACATTCCCGTCCCCATCGAAGTATATAGGGACGATTTCAGCCGGTAGAGTCACCGCAATTATCCGATATGAGCCGCGTTTGCATAATGACTTCTGAACATTCCTTACTGTGGGTAATTGAAGTAAATACTTATGTTTTACATTTAGTTGCTGATATTGAAACGGAAATTCGTATATTAACGTATCGTTCTCTTGTGTTTGGATCCATTTCAGACAGTGAAGTGATGTTTTGGATTCATTTGGATTTTGCTCTACTGTAATGCAAATTCTTACCTTTTTAGGTTCAATAGCAGGCCCACGTTCTTCCATTGTAGCGATTTGTTTCGATTTATAAGCGTGTAAGCCAAAAAAAGACAGGTGCGATGCGTTCTGAAACGATTTTATTAATTAATGATCAAGATGATATAAATAAAGCTCATTAGCTGTAAAGTTTGATATAATACCTGAAACGAATCGAAACAAACAAGCCTTCTTTCGGCGAAACAGTCTCTTCTGCAGCAAGTAGTTCAAATGTAGGAGACGAACGAACAAATGAATTCTCGGAGAAGAAAATTAAGGTGATGACGCGCATCCTTGGTGACGGAGCGATCATATTGTGTTGCATATATAAAACTGGAGTTTTAAAATAAAATGACTCACTTCAAACGGGTTTGTCGCAACTACTACACATGGATGTAAATATTTTCATGTTTATTGGTCTCGCGTCACCGTTTTCGTTCCTGGATACCATACCCGTTAGTCCATGGCTAAAGCGTATTCTACGCTTAAAAAAAACAATTTTTTATTCAGTCTGAATGGCTTTAGTGTGTTATATTCGCTTTAGCGTAAACAATTATATAAAAATCACCACCAACTGTGAAAATCGTCAATTTTAGCGGAACTCCAATAAGGCTTTTTGACATTTCATGTCTTTACTTTGCTACAAAAACTCAAAAGTGTAACGCGGACAGCGTCACGAAAAAATTCCCGATGGTTTTCGCTTACAATTGCTTCGTTGCTACGGATCAGTAACTTCGACATTTGTGATCGTACAAAACTCGTTCACCACTCATTTGAAGGCTGTTGATTTACTTAATCTTGTTACGTTAACCCCTGGACATTCGGAACCTTAGTGACCACCCGATGGAACCATATTCTTTACTAACTGTGACAGTCCTGTGAGTGATGATGATTATGTCTTTACAGTTTACCCTTCGTTGCTTCGGAACCTCAGTGACCAAACGATGGAACCATTACATCGTAACCATCGACGAGCACAGTCTAACGTAGTTATCATTGGTCCTACGAAACGGCACTCGTTGGAACTAGTGCGCGAATATCGT
>JAVIWC010009537.1:0-14050 GCA_031894815.1 Creontiades dilutus
TTGAAAGCGATTAAACAGAGTTAATTTTTGAGCAATTTTGATGAAAAAACGCGAAAATAACCATGAAGGAAGCGTTTTATCGAAAAAACGGACTTCAGATTCGTGTTCAGCACCCCGAAAAACCCCTTAGAGAGTAGGTTTGAAAGCGATTAAACAGAGTTAATTTTTGAGCAATTTTGATGAAAAAACGCGAAAATAACCATGAAGGAAGCGTTTTATCGAAAAACGGACTTCAGATTCGTGTTCAGCACCCCGAAAAACCCCTTAGAGAGTAGGTTTGAAAGCGATTAAACAGAGTTAATTTTTGAGCAATTTTGATGAAAAAACGCGAAAATAACCATGAAGGAAGCGTTTTATCGAAAAACGGACTTCAGATTCGTGTTCAGCACCCCGAAAAACCCCTTAGAGAGTAGGTTTGAAAGCGATTAAACAGAGTTAATTTTTGAGCAATTTTGATGAAAAAACGCGAAAATAACCATGAAGGAAGCGTTTTATCGAAAAACGGACTTCAGATTCGTGTTCAGCACCCCGAAAAACCCCTTAGAGAGTAGGTTTGAAAGCGATTAAACAGAGTTAATTTTTGAGCAATTTTGATGAAAAAACGCGAAAATAACCATGAAGGAAGCGTTTTATCGAAAAAAGGACTTCAGATTCGTGTTCAGCACCCCGAAAAACCCCTTAGAGAGTAGGTTTGAAAGCGATTAAACAGAGTTAATTTTTGAGCAATTTTGATGAAAAAACGCGAAAATAACCATGAAGGAAGCGTTTTATCGAAAAAGGACTTCAGATTCGTGTTCAGCACCCCGAAAAACCCCTTAGAGAGTAGGTTTGAAAGCGATTAAACAGAGTTAATTTTTGAGCAATTTTGATGAAAAAACGCGAAAATAACCATGAAGGAAGCGTTTTATCGAAAAACGGACTTCAGATTCGTGTTCAGCACCCCGAAAAACCCCTTAGAGAGTAGGTTTGAAAGCGATTAAACAGAGTTAATTTTTGAGCAATTTTGATGAAAAAACGCGAAAATAACCATGAAGGAAGCGTTTTATCGAAAAACGGACTTCAGATTCGTGTTCAGCACCCCGAAAAACCCCTTAGAGAGTAGGTTTGAAAGCGATTAAACAGAGTTAATTTTTGAGCAATTTTGATGAAAAAACGCGAAAATAACCATGAAGGAAGCGTTTTATCGAAAAACGGACTTCAGATTCGTGTTCAGCACCCCGAAAAACCCCTTAGAGAGTAGGTTTGAAAGCGATTAAACAGAGTTAATTTTTGAGCAATTTTGATGAAAAAACGCGAAAATAACCATGAAGGAAGCGTTTTATCGAAAAACGGACTTCAGATTCGTGTTCAGCACCCCGAAAAACCCCTTAGAGAGTAGGTTTGAAAGCGATTAAACAGAGTTAATTTTTGAGCAATTTTGATGAAAAAACGCGAAAATAACCATGAAGGAAGCGTTTTATCGAAAAACGGACTTCAGATTCGTGTTCAGCACCCCGAAAAACCCCTTAGAGAGTAGGTTTGAAAGCGATTAAACAGAGTTAATTTTTGAGCAATTTTGATGAAAAAACGCGAAAATAACCATGAAGGAAGCGTTTTATCGAAAAACGGACTTCAGATTCGTGTTCAGCACCCCGAAAAACCCCTTAGAGAGTAGGTTTGAAAGCGATTAAACAGAGTTAATTTTTGAGCAATTTTGATGAAAAAACGCGAAAATAACCATGAAGGAAGCGTTTTATCGAAAAAAGGACTTCAGATTCGTGTTCAGCACCCCGAAAAACCCCTTAGAGAGTAGGTTTGAAAGCGATTAAACAGAGTTAATTTTTGAGCAATTTTGATGAAAAAACGCGAAAATAACCATGAAGGAAGCGTTTTATCGAAAAACGGACTTCAGATTCGTGTTCAGCACCCCGAAAAACCCCTTAGAGAGTAGGTTTGAAAGCGATTAAACAGAGTTAATTTTTGAGCAATTTTGATGAAAAAACGCGAAAATAACCATGAAGGAAGCGTTTTATCGAAAAACGGACTTCAGATTCGTGTTCAGCACCCCGAAAAACCCCTTAGAGAGTAGGTTTGAAAGCGATTAAACAGAGTTAATTTTTGAGCAATTTTGATGAAAAAACGCGAAAATAACCATGAAGGAAGCGTTTTATCGAAAAAGGACTTCAGATTCGTGTTCAGCACCCCGAAAAACCCCTTAGAGAGTAGGTTTGAAAGCGATTAAACAGAGTTAATTTTTGAGCAATTTTGATGAAAAAACGCGAAAATAACCATGAAGGAAGCGTTTTATCGAAAAACGGACTTCAGATTCGTGTTCAGCACCCCGAAAAACCCCTTAGAGAGTAGGTTTGAAAGCGATTAAACAGAGTTAATTTTTGAGCAATTTTGATGAAAAAACGCGAAAATAACCATGAAGGAAGCGTTTTATCGAAAAAAGGACTTCAGATTCGTGTTCAGCACCCCGAAAAACCCCTTAGAGAGTAGGTTTGAAAGCGATTAAACAGAGTTAATTTTTGAGCAATTTTGATGAAAAAACGCGAAAATAACCATGAAGGAAGCGTTTTATCGAAAAACGGACTTCAGATTCGTGTTCAGCACCCCGAAAAACCCCTTAGAGAGTAGGTTTGAAAGCGATTAAACAGAGTTAATTTTTGAGCAATTTTGATGAAAAAACGCGAAAATAACCATGAAGGAAGCGTTTTATCGAAAAAGGACTTCAGATTCGTGTTCAGCACCCCGAAAAACCCCTTAGAGAGTAGGTTTGAAAGCGATTAAACAGAGTTAATTTTTGAGCAATTTTGATGAAAAAACGCGAAAATAACCATGAAGGAAGCGTTTTATCGAAAAAAGGACTTCAGATTCGTGTTCAGCACCCCGAAAAACCCCTTAGAGAGAGTAGGTTTGAAAGCGATTAAACAGAGTTAATTTTTGAGCAATTTTGATGAAAAAACGCGAAAATAACCATGAAGGAAGCGTTTTATCGAAAAAAGGACTTCAGATTCGTGTTCAGCACCCCGAAAAACCCCTTAGAGAGTAGGTTTGAAAGCGATTAAACAGAGTTAATTTTTGAGCAATTTTGATGAAAAAACGCGAAAATAACCATGAAGGAAGCGTTTTATCGAAAAAAGGACTTCAGATTCGTGTTCAGCACCCCGAAAAACCCCTTAGAGAGTAGGTTTGAAAGCGATTAAACAGAGTTAATTTTTGAGCAATTTTGATGAAAAAACGCGAAAATAACCATGAAGGAAGCGTTTTATCGAAAAAAGGACTTCAGATTCGTGTTCAGCACCCCGAAAAACCCCTTAGAGAGTAGGTTTGAAAGCGATTAAACAGAGTTAATTTTTGAGCAATTTTGATGAAAAAACGCGAAAATAACCATGAAGGAAGCGTTTTATCGAAAAAAGGACTTCAGATTCGTGTTCAGCACCCCGAAAAACCCCTTAGAGAGTAGGTTTGAAAGCGATTAAACAGAGTTAATTTTTGAGCAATTTTGATGAAAAAACAATAACCATGAATGAAGGAAGCGTTTTATCGAAAAACGGACTTCAGATTCGTGTTCAGCACCCCGAAAAACCCCTTAGAGAGTAGGTTTGAAAGCGATAAAACAGAGTTAATTTTTGAGCAATTTTGATGAAAAAACGCGAAAATAACCATGAAGGAAGCGTTTTATCGAAAAACGGACTTCAGATTCGTGTTCAGCACCCCGAAAAACCCCTTAGAGAGTAGGTTTGAAAGCGATTAAACAGAGTTAATTTTTGAGCAATTTTGATGAAAAAACGCGAAAATAACCATGAAGGAAGCGTTTTATCGAAAAACGGACTTCAGATTCGTGTTCAGCACCCCGAAAAACCCCTTAGAGAGTAGGTTTGAAAGCGATTAAACAGAGTTAATTTTTGAGCAATTTTGATGAAAAAACGCGAAAATAACCATGAAGGAAGCGTTTTATCGAAAAACGGACTTCAGATTCGTGTTCAGCACCCCGAAAAACCCCTTAGAGAGTAGGTTTGAAAGCGATTAAACAGAGTTAATTTTTGAGCAATTTTGGTGAAAAAACGCGATAATAACCATGAAGGAAGCGTTTTATCGAAAAACGGACTTCAGATTCGTGTTCAGCAATTTTGATGAAAAAACCCCGAAAAACCCCTTAGAGAGTAGGTTTGAAAGCGATTAAACAGAGTTAATTTTTGAGCAATTTTGATGAAAAAACGCGAAAATAACCATGAAGGAAGCGTTTTATCGAAAAACGGACTTCAGATTCGTGTTCAGCACCCCGAAAAACCCCTTAGAGAGTAGGTTTGAAAGCGATTAAACAGAGTTAATTTTTGAGCAATTTTGATGAAAAAACGCGAAAATAACCATGAAGGAAGCGTTTTATCGAAAAACGGACTTCAGATTCGTGTTCAGCACCCCGAAAAACCCCTTAGAGAGTAGGTTTGAAAGCGATTAAACAGAGTTAATTTTTGAGCAATTTTGATGAAAAAACGCGAAAATAACCATGAAGGAAGCGTTTTATCGAAAAAAGGACTTCAGATTCGTGTTCAGCACCCCGAAAAACCCCTTAGAGAGTAGGTTTGAAAGCGATTAAACAGAGTTAATTTTTGAGCAATTTTGATGAAAAAACGCGAAAATAACCATGAAGGAAGCGTTTTATCGAAAAAAGGACTTCAGATTCGTGTTCAGCACCCCGAAAAACCCCTTAGAGAGTAGGTTTGAAAGCGATTAAACAGAGTTTATTTTTGAGCAATTTTGGTGAAAAAACGCGAGAATCCAAGTGAGAAATAGGAAATGGTGTTGGCCACTCGTCAATTGATGTTGAATGCTTGGCTTGTATATCGTACTTCGTGGAAAACATCAGTAAGCTGAACTGCAGAAGAGCGATCGTCCTCACCTACCTCAGCAAAGGCTCCTGGACGCATAGCATCTCGTTCGCTGAATGAATCGCGGTACGACTGAACTGAACAACTGGTAAAGAAAAATCCCAACGATAAACGAACGAGATGCGCGGATGAAGGGTGCAAGTCTATCACTTCCTTTTGCTGCGAAAAATGCGAAGTCGGCCTCTGCATCTGCTGCTTTGCGCCATACCATTCACAATGACTATTGTATGAATATAAACCTTTGATTTGTTGATTACACCTACATTTTTTAAAACAATTACTGAGGATTTTTACTAACATTCATCAGAACCCTACTAGGTTTAAGAAATGTCTAGTGTGGGTGGTGAGTGCTTAGCGTTGCATATATGCAACATGTTGTTAAAAAAGCTATGAAGTACAAAAAACTTTATTATTCACATTTTCGGTGCTTGAGTACCCTAACTAGGAAGGGTGAGTTGAAATTTAGAAAAAAAATTTATGCTATCCATTTCTGAGCACTACTGGGTTAAACATTTATCGAAAAACGGACTTCAGATTCGTGTTCAGCACCCCGAAAAACCCCTTAGAGAGTAGGTTTGAAAGCGATTAAACAGAGTTAATTTTTGAGCAATTTTGATGAAAAAACGCGAAAATAACCATGAAGGAAGCGTTTTATCGAAAAACGGACTTCAGATTCGTGTTCAGCACCCCGAAAAACCCCTTAGAGAGTAGGTTTGAAAGCGATTAAACAGAGTTAATTTTTGAGCAATTTTGATGAAAAAACGCGAAAATAACCATGAAGGAAGCGTTTTATCGAAAAACGGACTTCAGATTCGTGTTCAGCACCCCGAAAAACCCCTTAGAGAGTAGGTTTGAAAGCGATTAAACAGAGTTAATTTTTGAGCAATTTTGATGAAAAAACGCGAAAATAACCATGAAGGAAGCGTTTTATCGAAAAACGGACTTCAGATTCGTGTTCAGCACCCCGAAAAACCCCTTAGAGAGTAGGTTTGAAAGCGATTAAACAGAGTTAATTTTTGAGCAATTTTGATGAAAAAACGCGAAAATAACCATGAAGGAAGCGTTTTATCGAAAAACGGACTTCAGATTCGTGTTCAGCACCCCGAAAAACCCCTTAGAGAGTAGGTTTGAAAGCGATTAAACAGAGTTAATTTTTGAGCAATTTTGATGAAAAAACGCGAAAATAACCATGAAGGAAGCGTTTTATCGAAAAACGGACTTCAGATTCGTGTTCAGCACCCCGAAAAACCCCTTAGAGAGTAGGTTTGAAAGCGATTAAACAGAGTTAATTTTTGAGCAATTTTGATGAAAAAACGCGAAAATAACCATGAAGGAAGCGTTTTATCGAAAAACGGACTTCAGATTCGTGTTCAGCACCCCGAAAAACCCCTTAGAGAGTAGGTTTGAAAGCGATTAAACAGAGTTAATTTTTGAGCAATTTTGATGAAAAAACGCGAAAATAACCATGAAGGAAGCGTTTTATCGAAAAACGGACTTCAGATTCGTGTTCAGCACCCCGAAAACCCCTTAGAGAGTAGGTTTGAAAGCGATTAAACAGAGTTGATATTTGAGCAATTTTGATGAAAAAACGCGAAAATAACCATGAAGGAAGCGTTTTATCGAAAAACGGACTTCAGATTCGTGTTCAGCACCCCGAAAACCCCTTAGAGAAGAGGGTTGAAAGCGATTAAACAGAGTTTATTTTTGAGCAATTTTGATGAAAAAACGCGAAAATAACCATGAAGGAAGCGTTTTATCGAAAAACGGACTTCAGATTCGGTGTTGGAAACAACCCCGAAAGACCCTTAGAGAGTAGGTTTGAAAGCGATTAAACAGAGTTTCTTATTTGAGCAGTTTTGATGAAAAAACGCGAAAATAACCATGAAGGAAGCGTTTTATCGAAAAAAGGACTTCAGATTGTGTTCAGCACCCTGAAAAACCCCTTAGGAGAGTAGGTTTGAAAGCGATTAAACAGAGTTTATTTTTGAGCAATTTTGATGAAAACGCGAAAAATAACCATGAAGGAAGCGTTTTATCGAAAAACGGACTTCAGATTCGTGTTCACACCCCGAAAACCCCTTAGAGAGTAGGTTTGAAAGCGATTAAACAGAGTTTATTTTTGAGCAGTTTTGATGAAAAACGCGAAAATAACCATGAAGGAAGCGTTTTATCGGAAAGGACTTCAGATTCGTGTTCAGCACCCCGAAAAACCCCTTAGAGAGTAGGTTTGAAAGCGATTAAACAGAGTTTATTTGAGCAATTTGGATGAAAAAACGCGAAAATAACCATGAAGGAAGCGTTTTATCGGAAAAAGGACTTCAGATTCGTGTTCAGCACCCCGAAAAACCCCTTAGAGAGTAGGTTTGAAAGCGATTAAACGGAGTTTATTTTTGAGCAATTTTGATGAAAAAACGCGAAAATAACCATGAAGGAAGCGTTTTATCGAAAAAAGGACTTCAGATTCGTGTTCAGTACCCCGAAAAACCCCTTAGAGAGTAGGTTTGAAAGCGATTAAACAGAGTTAATTTTTGAGCAATTTTGATGAAAAAACGCGAAAATAACCATGAAGGAAGCGTTTTATCGAAAAAGGACTTCAGATTCGTGTTCAGCACCCCGAAAAACCCCTTAGAGAGTAGGTTTGAAAGCGATTAAACAGAGTTAATTTTTGAGCAATTTTGATGAAAAAACGCGAAAATAACCATGAAGGAAGCGTTTTATCGAAAAAAGGACTTCAGATTCGTGTTCAGCACCCCGAAAAACCCCTTAGAGAGTAGGTTTGAAAGCGATTAAACAGAGTTAATTTTTGAGCAATTTTGATGAAAAAACGCGAAAATAACCATGAAGGAAGCGTTTTATCGAAAAAGGACTTCAGATTCGTGTTCAGCACCCCGAAAAACCCCTTAGAGAGTAGGTTTGAAAGCGATTAAACAGAGTTAATTTTTGAGCAATTTTGATGAAAAAACGCGAAAATAACCATGAAGGAAGCGTTTTATCGAAAAAGGACTTCAGATTCGTGTTCAGCACCCCGAAAAACCCCTTAGAGAGTAGGTTTGAAAGCGATTAAACAGAGTTAATTTTGAGCAATTTTGATGAAAAAACGCGAAAATAACCATGAAGGAAGCGTTTTATCGAAAAAAGGACTTCAGATTCGTGTTCAGCACCCCGAAAAACCCCTTAGAGAGTAGGTTTGAAAGCGATTAAACAGAGTTAATTTTTGAGCAATTTTGATGAAAAAACGCGAAAATAACCATGAAGGAAGCGTTTTATCGAAAAACGGACTTCAGATTCGTGTTCAGCACCCCGAAAAACCCCTTAGAGAGTAGGTTTGAAAGCGATTAAACAGAGTTAATTTTTGAGCAATTTTGATGAAAAAACGCGAAAATAACCATGAAGGAAGCGTTTTATCGAAAAAAGGACTTCAGATTCGTGTTCAGCACCCCGAAAAACCCCTTAGAGAGTAGGTTTGAAAGCGATTAAACAGAGTTAATTTTTGAGCAATTTTGATGAAAAAACGCGAAAATAACCATGAAGGAAGCGTTTTATCGAAAAAGGACTTCAGATTCGTGTTCAGCACCCCGAAAACCCCTTAGAGAGTAGGTTTGAAAGCGATTAAACAGAGTTAATTTTTGAGCAATTTTGATGAAAAAACGCGAAAATAACCATGAAGGAAGCGTTTTATCGAAAAAAGGACTTCAGATTCGTGTTCAGCACCCCGAAAAACCCCTTAGAGAGTAGGTTTGAAAGCGATTAAACAGAGTTAATTTTTGAGCAATTTTGATGAAAAAACGCGAAAATAACCATGAAGGAAGCGTTTTATCGAAAAAAGGACTTCAGATTCGTGTTCAGCACCCCGAAAAACCCCTTAGAGAGTAGGTTTGAAAGCGATTAAACAGAGTTAATTTTTGAGCAATTTTGATGAAAAAACGCGAAAATAACCATGAAGGAAGCGTTTTATCGAAAAAAGGACTTCAGATTCGTGTTCAGCACCCCGAAAAACCCCTTAGAGAGTAGGTTTGAAAGCGATTAAACAGAGTTAATTTTTGAGCAATTTTGATGAAAAAACGCGAAAATAACCATGAAGGAAGCGTTTTATCGAAAAAAGGACTTCAGATTCGTGTTCAGCACCCCGAAAAACCCCTTAGAGAGTAGGTTTGAAAGCGATTAAACAGAGTTAATTTTTGAGCAATTTTGATGAAAAAACGCGAAAATAACCATGAAGGAAGCGTTTTATCGAAAAAAGGACTTCAGATTCGTGTTCAGCACCCCGAAAAACCCCTTAGAGAGTAGGTTTGAAAGCGATTAAACAGAGTTAATTTTTGAGCAATTTTGATGAAAAAACGCGAAAATAACCATGAAGGAAGCGTTTTATCGAAAAAAGGACTTCAGATTCGTGTTCAGCACCCCGAAAAACCCCTTAGAGAGTAGGTTTGAAAGCGATTAAACAGAGTTAATTTTTGAGCAATTTTGATGAAAAAACGCGAAAATAACCATGAAGGAAGCGTTTTATCGAAAAAGGACTTCAGATTCGTGTTCAGCACCCCGAAAAACCCCTTAGAGAGTAGGTTTGAAAGCGATTAAACAGAGTTAATTTTTGAGCAATTTGATGATGAAAAAACGCGAAAATAACCATGAAGGAAGCGTTTTATCGAAAAAGGACTTCAGATTCGTGTTCAGCACCCCGAAAAACCCCTTAGAGAGTAGGTTTGAAAGCGATTAAACAGAGTTAATTTTTGAGCAATTTTGATGAAAAAACGCGAAAATAACCATGAAGGAAGCGTTTTATCGAAAAAAGGACTTCAGATTCGTGTTCAGCACCCCGAAAAACCCCTTAGAGAGTAGGTTTGAAAGCGATTAAACAGAGTTAATTTTTGAGCAATTTTGATGAAAAAACGCGAAAATAACCATGAAGGAAGCGTTTTATCGAAAAAAGGACTTCAGATTCGTGTTCAGCACCCCGAAAAACCCCTTAGAGAGTAGGTTTGAAAGCGATTAAACAGAGTTAATTTTTGAGCAATTTTGATGAAAAAACGCGAAAATAACCATGAAGGAAGCGTTTTATCGAAAAAGGACTTCAGATTCGTGTTCAGCACCCCGAAAAACCCCTTAGAGAGTAGGTTTGAAAGCGATTAAACAGAGTTAATTTTTGAGCAATTTTGATGAAAAAACGCGAAAATAACCATGAAGGAAGCGTTTTATCGAAAAAAGGACTTCAGATTCGTGTTCAGCACCCCGAAAAACCCCTTAGAGAGTAGGTTTGAAAGCGATTAAACAGAGTTAATTTTTGAGCAATTTTGATGAAAAAACGCGAAAATAACCATGAAGGAAGCGTTTTATCGAAAAAAGGACTTCAGATTCGTGTTCAGCACCCCGAAAAACCCCTTAGAGAGTAGGTTTGAAAGCGATTAAACAGAGTTAATTTTTGAGCAATTTTGATGAAAAAACGCGAAAATAACCATGAAGGAAGCGTTTTATCGAAAAACGGACTTCAGATTCGTGTTCAGCACCCCGAAAAACCCCTTAGAGAGTAGGTTTGAAAGCGATTAAACAGAGTTAATTTTTGAGCAATTTTGATGAAAAAACGCGAAAATAACCATGAAGGAAGCGTTTTATCGAAAAAAGGACTTCAGATTCGTGTTCAGCACCCCGAAAAACCCCTTAGAGAGTAGGTTTGAAAGCGATTAAACAGAGTTAATTTTTGAGCAATTTTGATGAAAAAACGCGAAAATAACCATGAAGGAAGCGTTTTATCGAAAAAAGGACTTCAGATTCGTGTTCAGCACCCCGAAAAACCCCTTAGAGAGTAGGTTTGAAAGCGATTAAACAGAGTTAATTTTTGAGCAATTTTGATGAAAAAACGCGAAAATAACCATGAAGGAAGCGTTTTATCGAAAAAAGGACTTCAGATTCGTGTTCAGCACCCCGAAAAACCCCTTAGAGAGTAGGTTTGAAAGCGATTAAACAGAGTTAATTTTTGAGCAATTTTGATGAAAAAACGCGAAAATAACCATGAAGGAAGCGTTTTATCGAAAAACGGACTTCAGATTCGTGTTCAGCACCCCGAAAAACCCCTTAGAGAGTAGGTTTGAAAGCGATTAAACAGAGTTAATTTTTGAGCAATTTTGATGAAAAAACGCGAAAATAACCATGAAGGAAGCGTTTTATCGAAAAAGGACTTCAGATTCGTGTTCAGCACCCCGAAAAACCCCTTAGAGAGTAGGTTTGAAAGCGATTAAACAGAGTTAATTTTTGAGCAATTTTGATGAAAAAACGCGAAAATAACCATGAAGGAAGCGTTTTATCGAAAAAAGGACTTCAGATTCGTGTTCAGCACCCCGAAAAACCCCTTAGAGAGTAGGTTTGAAAGCGATTAAACAGAGTTAATTTTTGAGCAATTTTGATGAAAAAACGCGAAAATAACCATGAAGGAAGCGTTTTATCGAAAAAAGGACTTCAGATTCGTGTTCAGCACCCCGAAAAACCCCTTAGAGAGTAGGTTTGAAAGCGATTAAACAGAGTTAATTTTTGAGCAATTTTGATGAAAAAACGCGAAAATAACCATGAAGGAAGCGTTTTATCGAAAAACGGACTTCAGATTCGTGTTCAGCACCCCGAAAAACCCCTTAGAGAGTAGGTTTGAAAGCGATTAAACAGAGTTAATTTTTGAGCAATTTTGATGAAAAAACGCGAAAATAACCATGAAGGAAGCGTTTTATCGAAAAAAGGACTTCAGATTCGTGTTCAGCACCCCGAAAAACCCCTTAGAGAGTAGGTTTGAAAGCGATTAAACAGAGTTAATTTTTGAGCAATTTTGATGAAAAAACGCGAAAATAACCATGAAGGAAGCGTTTTATCGAAAAAAGGACTTCAGATTCGTGTTCAGCACCCCGAAAAACCCCTTAGAGAGTAGGTTTGAAAGCGATTAAACAGAGTTAATTTTTGAGCAATTTTGATGAAAAAACGCGAAAATAACCATGAAGGAAGCGTTTTATCGAAAAAGGACTTCAGATTCGTGTTTCAAAGTAACTCGGGAAATTCCTTAGAGAGTAGGTTTGGAGCGATTGAACAGAGTTTATTTTTGAGCAATTTTGATGAAAACAAGCGGAAAAATAACCATGAAGGAAGGTTTTTATCGAAAAAAGGACTTCAGATTCGTGTTCAGCACCCCGAAAAACCCCTTAGAGAGTAGGGTTTGAAAGGGATTAAACAGAGTTAATTTTTGAGCAATTTTGATGAAAAAACGC
Organism: Creontiades dilutus; assembly: GCA_031894815.1. Lineage (NCBI taxonomy): Eukaryota > Metazoa > Arthropoda > Insecta > Hemiptera > Miridae > Creontiades > Creontiades dilutus. The sequence goes on from JAVIWC010009537.1 coordinate 12,116, forward strand.
GAAAAAAACCATGAAGGAAGCGTTTTATCGAAAAAAGGACTTCAGATTCGTGTTCACCACCCCAAAAAACTCCTTAGAGAGTAGGTGTGAAAGCGATTAAACAGAGTTTATTTTTGAGCAATTTTGATGAAAAAACGCGAAAATAACCACATGAAGGAAGCGTTTTATCAGAAAAAGGACTTCAGATTCGTGTTCAGCACCCCGAAAAACCCCTTAGAGTAGGTTTTGAAAGCGATTAAACAGAGTTTATTTTTGAGCAATTTTGATGAAAAAACGCGAAAATAACCATGAAGGAAGCGTTTTATCGAAAAAAGGACTTCAGATTCGTGTTCAGCACCCCGAAAAACCCCTTAGAGAGTAGGTTTGAAAGCGATTAAACAGAGTTTATTTTTGAGCAATTCTGATGAAAAAACGCGAAAATAACCATGAAGGAAGCGTTTTATCGAAAAAAGGACTTCAGATTCGTGTTCAGCACCCCGAAAAACCCCTTAGAGAGTAGGTTTGAAAGCGATTAAACAGAGTTTATTTTTGAGCAATTTTCATGGAAAAACGCGAAAATAACCATGAAGGAAGCGTTTTATCGAAAAAGGACTTCAGATTCGTGTTCCACCCCGAAAAACCCCTTAGAGACTAGGTTTGAAAGCGATTAAACAGAGTTTATTTTTGAGCAATTTTGATGAAAAAACGCGAAAATAACCATGAAGGAAGCGTTTTATCGAAAAAAGGACTTCAGATTCGTGTTCAGCACCCCGAAAAACCCTTAGAGTAGGTTTGAAAGCGATTAAACAGAGTTAATTTTTGAGCAATTTTGATGAAAAAACGCGAAAATAACCATGAAGGAAGCGTTTTATCGAAAAAGGACTTCAGATTCGTGTTCAGCACCCGAAAAACCCCTTAGAGAGTAGGTTTGAAAGCGATTAAACAGAGTTTATTTTTGAGCAATTTTGATGAAAAAACGCGAAAATAACCATGAAGGAAGCGTTTTATCGAAAAAAGGACTTCAGATTCGTGTTCAGCACCCCGAAAAACCCCTTAGAGTAGGTTTGAAAGCGATTAAACAGAGTTAATTTTTGAGCAATTTTGATGAAAAAACGCGAAAATAACCATGAAGGAAGCGTTTTATCGAAAAAAGGACTTCAGATTCGTGTTCAGCACCCGAAAAACCCCTTAGAGAGTAGGTTTGAAAGCGATTAAACAGAGTTAATTTTTGAGCAATTTTGATGAAAAAACGCGAAAATAACCATGAAGGAAGCGTTTTATCGAAAAAGGACTTCAGATTCGTGTTCAGCACCCCGAAAAACCCCTTAGAGAGTAGGTTTGAAAGCGATTAAACAGAGTTAATTTTTGAGCAATTTTGATGAAAAAACGCGAAAATAACCATGAAGGAAGCGTTTTATCGAAAAACGGACTTCAGATTCGTGTTCAGCACCCCGAAAAACCCCTTAGAGAGTAGGTTTGAAAGCGATTAAACAGAGTTAATTTTTGAGCAATTTTGATGAAAAAACGCGAAAATAACCATGAAGGAAGCGTTTTATCGAAAAAAGGACTTCAGATTCGTGTTCAGCACCCCGAAAAACCCCTTTAGAGTAGGTTTGAAAGCGATTAAACAGAGTTAATTTTTGAGCAATTTTGATGAAAAAACGCGAAAATAACCATGAAGAAGCGTTTTATCGAAAGAAGGACTTCAGATTCGTGTTCAACACCCCGAAAAACCCCTTAGAGAGTAGGTTTGAAAGCGATTAAACAAGTTAATTTTTGAGCAATTTTTGATGAAAAAACGCCCCGAAAAACCCCTTAGAGAGTAGGTTTGAAAGCGATTAAACGAGTTAAATTTTTGAGCAATTTTGATGAAAAAACGAGATTAACCATGAAGGAAGCGTTTTTTCGAAAAACGGACTTCAGTTCGTGTTCAGCACCCCGAAAAACCCCTTTGAG
>JAVIWC010009538.1:0-14012 GCA_031894815.1 Creontiades dilutus
TACCCATGTACAAGGGGAAACAATTGAAACTCCAAAAATAACATGAAAAACTGTGTAACTTAGTTTTTCTTCCTGGCGCCGATGGAGCCCGTGAGTAGCTGGTTCAAATCACCTTGTGGACTGACGATGTGGTGTGTTACTGATGCCACGACGATAGGGGTTGTTCACCTTGACGACGATACACGCTAGCGCTGGCAATTTCTATTATAACTACTTGGTTAGACCGATCCGCCGTGAGAAGACGCGTCTATTGATATGCAGAACTCATTTTGCCCAAAAATGACGATGTGGGGAGTTGCCGTGAGACCCTCGAAATCCACTAATAGTTCGTGAGCCTTCAATCCTTTTTTTAGATAATTTGACATCATGTGGATTCGATTCTCCCTGTCAGTGAACCAAGACTCACCCATCAAACTGCCAATTGCAAATTCCGTTTTTTTGCAGTCTAGGATTAGATGCAAGACGTCCTGATGAACTGTTTCTCCCTCACAGTACTCACACCAAGGATCACTTCTTTTCCTCATTCTCCATTTAAATAGGTTTTCAAATCCGTGACCTAGTAGCAATCTATTAATGAAAGTCATGTCTCCAATCTTCATGTCACTTCGGTCAGTGAACCATGGAGCAATATTGGGGTCATCAAAAATTAGTCTGGCCCAAGAACCAGGTCCAGTCCCAGAGGTGAAAGCAGTTTTCCACTTTAGGTTTTGCCGGTAAGTCAGATCTCCATAAAGATCCCAGTAAATTGTGTATGTGGCTGGATCAATTTGCCCATGGGAGATGGCCAAAGCGCAGAGCTGATCAGCCCGATGATTTCCCTTTAGCCCAATATGAGAGGGTATCCACTGGAACCTTAATTGTCGTTGTAAAGTGATGGACATAATTTTATTAATGTGTCTATATATAGGAATTGGTGGAAGATCTCCAACCTTGATGTGAGACAGTGCCTCTAGCACAGACTTCGAGTCTGATAGTATGAGACAATCTTCATTGTGATCAGTATCCACATGTGCCAGAGCCAATTCCAGTGCATAAAGTTCTGCATTGTAAACTGAGGTTGAATTCTTCATTCTAACACCCCATCCTTTTTTATGTTGTTCACAGAAGAATGCAGCTGAGGCGCCATTTGCACGTTTGGAACCATCTGTGTAAATCCTGGCATAGTCGGTGTAATTGTTATTGATATGTTCTATCACCTTTTGACGCATTACGTGGTCACTATCAGTAGTGTTCTTTTTTTGACCCCTGGAATGGTAGTTGAGTAGATTTTCCTGAGAGTGGGATTAGTGTTGTGCCACTGCAGATCATGCTCGGTGGGCCTCAAAACATTTAGAGAGGTCAGCAATTCCTTTACAAGAACCAAATCCTCTTTGATCTCCAGGAACTGTTTAGGGCAGAATTGATTGAGGGAATCACATTCAGGGAGCACATTGATATTTCCTCTTCTTCTTCTTCATCGTCATTGAGGCTCAAGAGTTGTCGCTTCCATTCTATTCCTACTTTATGGAGGCCTCCACCAGACGTCACAGGTGTGTTGCAACCTTGTTGTGGTCGATTACCTCCTTGACTGTTATATCATGGGTTGAACAGTTCTCTGTTATTCTGTTGTGTCTTGTCAGTCAATGGTTTTGTTTTAGCCTTAGTAGCTCAATTCGAACAAACCTCAGAGATTTTAGGACATGTCCCTTTTTTAGTATAATAATATTGAGTATATTATGGTATTTTTGCATCATTTAATAATTAACGCTGAACGGGAAGAGTTCTTGCTTAACTAGGAAGTGAGCCTACAGGGCTATCGTTTTGGTTGGATCGGGATGTTTTTAGCGTTTGTTTTCACACCGAGATTTATCAATTATTAATCAATATGTTGTCGGTAAGTTGAATCAAGTATACCAACCAATGTTTCTTGTAGTAAATTCTGATGTTTGTATTGTTTACACTGCAATATACACGGAAGATCGCTCATTTTTATAAGAAACTAAGTACTGAGATATATCGCTTCTTCGTTTGTAGATAATCGTACAAATGTAACAACCAGAAAATGAAGATTGACGATGCAACCTAATTCTATCCTAGGTATAATATATATCTCGATGTTTACCTATTGTAGAAACTCAAAACGTTCAAACCCCCTGGGCTTGAATTACCTAGGCAGATACATTCGGAGGAAGTTTATTTACATTCCGTCTAAGAACAGATTATCAACATTACTGAACGATAAAATAATTGAATTACCAAAAGTAATATAAGATTCGTTTCAGCTTACCTATACCAGGGAGCCAACATTCATGTCAGCACATTGAATTCAAATTTATCGTTCTTTGGTGCAACAATATGGGCCACTGCACTTCCCATTTAGATTAGATAAAAAATCAATGAATCAGCGTAGTGCAAAATGTGAAAAGACCAGAATCTTAGTTAAAATATTACCTTCATCATCCTCTTAATTCGACCACCTCTTTTGGGTTGGCCACAATATCGACAAAAGTGGAGTTCATTCAATTTCCGAAGATTCCCTCTACCGTTTAGAGAAGCGACTTGATAAACCAGTTTGAAGTGTCTTACGAAATTCACAGCCCAAATAGGTTTCAAACGAACAAAAATACATGATAGTAATTTTGACAGCACTATGCTCTAAATAATGACATTCAAATGTTAAATGTTGTATGCTATTGTTATTGTATTTTAATAAGAATTAAAATTCATTTTGTTTGAGCTATGGTATTTACAAAAATGTTAATAATTGCTTCAATTAAAACCTACTGCTTGATTACCCCTCTCAGATTGTTGAAGAAGTAGAATTTCAAATTACATTTTATAGAATAGTGAAATTTTTCTAGCAGAGCCTCTCGAGAATATTACTGACTAATTAACATGAATAGTTATTATTTTTTCTTATAAACTGAATGAAGTAGTAAATGTTGTCTCCTATTTTAATACTTTTATTGTTTGATTTGTATTTTATTTGTTTGATTTGTATTAATTTCTTTAGAGAGAAGAAATTGCCCGGCAGTTCGAGCTCCCGGAGAGGAAGTCGAAAATTGCTACGCTCCTCAAGCAAGATGGTCAGGTTTACTGCGTTTGTCGGTCTACAGACTCTTCTAGGTTCATGATGTGAGCATTTTGACTGCCTCTTGTTAATTTTGTTGAATGTTTTGTCCACTTATATATGCCACAATGCCTACTGTTCTGTGTGTGAGGCTCAACAGTAGTTTTGTACCCTTAATACTATAATAGACAGTCTCGCTATTATATTTAATTTCATCCCATGTCACTATGATGTCAATTTATTTTTTTTTCTATTGGTTTTTGTCCGAACCATTCGAAGTTTTGAACTGTAATTTTACGGTTACAAGTTTTCAAAAGTCGGGAATCTGATTCTTTGTTAAAAAAATAGTTTATATTTCAACTAACAGACGTTTGAAAATTCTATTGAATGATAGAAAAAGTGAGTCCATTATCAAGTTACTTACCTTCCGAACGTGCCTTTAATAGATCGTAACTCAGATTTTCATTTATGTGATTTTTCTAGCCCTTCTAAGATAAATGACATGTTCACAACAACATTTTGTAAGATACTTACTGAGATATAATCGCGCCTCCTATCGATACACTGCCAAATGTTGGTGTAATTAGAGCTTAGTCTTTGCTCAAACATAGTTGTATTTTGGAACAAGCTCCTTCCTCCCAAATCCATCACTTCGACAATCGCAGTCAAAAGATCCTGTCAAACCCTGAGAATTTCTCTGAAACCATGTTATGATGAGGTTGGTTTGGTGTTATCAAGATCGATCAATCCCACATCTAGTTGTAAATATCGTGTTGGCTGCTACTAAAGGATTGAAAAAGTTGAATTAAACAAATTGGTATTTAATCAGAACGATTGTTTGATAAATGGAAAATGTATACCAGATCCCAGTACGTATAATAAAAGTAAATACTCTTCAAAGTTTCATCTTCCGTCAACTTATTTGTATTTTTAGAGATGCTCCAGTAATTCAACAGTATTTTGTAAATTAAGTTTTACTACATAATATTTTGTCTTACAAGTTGGATTATGATATTGAAGGGAACTGTGTCAAACTCACATATTCTCTTTAGATTTTCATTGAAATTGACTCGGAGTTTATTTTTGATCCTAACACGATGAAATCTAAGGGCCTAAACTCAAATTCCAACAGAGCATCATTAACACTGATTCAGAACTTGATTTGATTACTGTTTATTCATCTAGAATGTCCACTATACCCACACCCACTATTTTGATTATCAGTCCATATCGTTTAATTATACCTGATATTCTAAATTGACATTAATTTCCTTCTTTTAGAGGATGTGATCTTTGTGAAGAATGGTTCCATGGTGATTGCATTGGCATTTCGAAGAAGGACGCCAAGAACATCAAACAGTATTTCTGTGAAGTAAGTTATTCAATACATGGAGTGTCATTATAATTGTTCGTTTATGGTTATTAGAAGGATGGGCGATGCCCATGTTGGCCCACATCCTTCCACTAAGTTTTTTTTTTTTTTTGTCCAAAATTAGATTTTTGTTCGGAGGTTAATTAAAGGTGAATGAACCAATTGAGTGTGTTAATGCTGCTGGAAAAATCTGTATTCTAACTCTCTTATTTTTCTTCATCTTTATACACCCTTTTCACTCCCATGCAGATATTACTAAAAGTTTACCAAAGCTGTCGAGGTTATTTGAAAAATAAAATTTAGATAAAATTATAACCTTACAATTTTCATCTGATTTTACTAGAATAAATGGCACTCATCACTTATAATCTTATCAATAAGATCATCTGATTTTACTATTACAATATAATGCCATCTTGAAACTATTATCACGACCAATAAAAACCCAAATTGTTGCTTTCATTCCTATTTCTGTTTCTTCTGATCTATACTCCACTAGAAGGATTGATGTAGGATATTTTTTTGTTTTTGAGATGCGAGCGTACCGAGCATCCAGACCACCAAACTAGACGGTAGGAGATTTTTGCTTTCACACCAAAAATTGTTGCTTTCATTCGTATTTAGATCGATGTAAGGACTCATCGATCTTATCTGATAAGAGGTGTGCCGAAACGAAATACGCCCTATTGAGTGATTGTGAAAAATGGACTCCTGCGATTTCAAAATAGGCAGAGCTTCATCCATGAATTTTTTCAAATTTAGACCTACCTACAGTTGCCACTGTACATGGGTAAATTGTGTCATTTTCTGAAAACCTTTTTGCAAAAAGTTTTGCATTACCTATTTTATTTATTCATTTTTATTTGAAATTAAGATAATTTCTCTGAGTTCACTTCCAAATTTTTATTAATTGACTTCCTTTTCATTTGTTACTTTTAGAAATGTCAGTTGGAAGACCCTACTCTGTCCATCGTCTTCAAATCCTCAAAACCTTCGGGCGACAGTGATGACGCGTTTGAGATGGTGATTCCGAAAAGTCGCACTCCAAAAAAAGAGCATAGACCTCCTGAAGCGAAAAGTAAGTTTTTCAAGCGAGTCCCAACATAATTATTGGGAACTTGCTCTTTTTTGCCTTCGAAATTTGGTGTTTGGTTACTTTTAGTAACATGGACAAACAGAATTAGTTGTTTGGTGAATAAAGGATCTCTACCTTTTACAGAAGAGTTCGTTTGGGTCCAACATCTGAGGAAACCGACTTACGTTCGAAATTGGCTTCTTCGTTCTTGATTAAAAAATATCTCATGACAATTTGGGTAATGATAATAATCCAAGTTTGATTGCTCAACAGGCTATATTATAGAGACTAACCTTCAACCCAGGAGCTACCGCTGATAGGCACATACGCACCCCAAACAATTAACTAAAAAAATAAGCTTTCAAAATCAGTCCATTTGGAGAATAATTTGGTTAGCGACAAAAGACTGGATTACATTTGAACCCACATACAGAATAGCGTGCTACCTGGGCTCCGAGGGATACAACTGGCCAATCAGGAGCACTAGCTGCTAGGTGGAACTTCAGACGATTTTCAGTTTTAATTGTGTCTCGTAAGGCTAACCCATCAGGGAGCTCGAAAATCAAGACGAGGAGCTTATTAACTTATGTCTGTACTCACTCCGGGGGGTGCTTCTTTTCGTTTTTATTATCAGTGCTATGCTGATCACACAGTCCTATTTCTGTTGCTAGTTTGTTTGATTGTATTCGGCTTCTATGTTTTCGAATTCGAACTATCGCTTGTGTACTCTGTAACAGCAGTTAGAAGACGATGACACATTTAGGGGACTGTCAAAGGGCTAACCAATACAAGAACGCTGCAAACTGTTACACAGAGACTTATTATTTCTGTATTGGGAGCCCTTCACATAGCCTTTCACCAATTTTTATCTTAATCTAACAAAAGAACAATCCTCTTACATCGAAAGTTCTTGAAATTTCGAGTCTTTGATTAATTATTCCTTAAATATAATCCCTTAGGATCAAATGTCAAGATTACTGGCACAAGCCGGATCAATGTAGGTTTTTTTTTTTTTTTTTTTTTTTTTTTTTTTTTTTTTTTTTTTTTAGCCAAATTTCGTAAACTTGGTCTAGTACTTTCGGAAAAAAGCTTTGTATGGTGGACTGAAGGATATTTTTTTTCACCTTTTGATTTTTGAAACGTAAACCAACAACTTTTGAGAGGGTTAAACAAAATGTTTCTTAGTCGATTACAAAGGTTCATTATTGAAAGTAATAAACCAACAACTCTAACGTCCGGGCTTAAGCAGAAAACCTGTGATAACTCGTTCATTCATTCTGATCCCTAATCAAAGAGCTAACCTGATCTCTGGGTAAACTAACCACAATCAGAACATAATGTTGTGTTGTTCTGCCAGGGACAAGAAATATCACTATATAATAAATCAATTAACAAACAAACCATCAAAAATCTTCATACTGAAATGCCAACAACCTGGTTATTCAATGTTCTCCTAACACAGGCAAATCCTCTTCATTTTCAGTCTCAAAAAAATACAAGTCTAGCTCCTCAAAAAGCGGTGGTTGCGGCGAATGTAGCAACTGTTGCCGTAGTTCCAACTGTGGGACTTGTAAAAATTGTAAGGATTCCAGGAAACACTCAAGGAAGCCCAAAGAAAAATGCTTGCTGCGAATTTGCAAGCGAAAAGTAAGAATACCTATTTCCCATTCATTCAACCTTTCAACCATTAGACTGCCAAGTTAGATCTTTGAATCGTAATTTTACTTAAGGTGTTTAATGAATTGTAACTCAGCTAACCTTAAAACTCTTCACAGTTACTCTTTTATTTTTAAAGAATTTAAATGTTGAGCATTCGCTTACTAGAGCAATTGTGCATTTCTTGGTATGGATCGCTAATCAAAATTGAGGGAGTTATTATCTTAATTGCGAGCATTTATATTGCAGAAAACTTCGTCGCATGGGACCAAGCGTAAGGGCGATGATTCGGACTCTGACGAAGAGGTTCTGGTTGGCACCGCTTTCAAGCCTGGCATGCAATGTTACGGCCCTGGATGCACGCTAACAGCTCTACCCAACAGCAAGTACTGTAGTGCGAAATGCGGAGTGAAACTCGCAACTAATAGGATATTTCATGTAAGCGTAAAAGTTACTGCAATCATTAATTTAGTTCAGAAGTAGTTAGCTGTATTACGAAATGTTATGAGGCTATTATGTCTGCAGGTGCTTACTTGATCTATATAGTTGTGTTTGAATGATTGTACTTTTGTTAGAATAGGAATGGAAGAATTAGTACGATCCAAAAGTTATCACATAATCAGTCTCGATTCACCGTGTAAATATCACTTTCTCAATCAATGCACCCTAGGACAATAATCTAGCTGGATGGAGGAGTTTTCAATGTGCCCGCTTTGCTTGTATTCCTATCCCATCATTCTACTGAACCCCCAATTCAGCTGAGGAAATATTGGGCTCGTGGTGGGGGGTTAGGTTTTGGACACCTCCCAGAGACGACTTCATCTTGTAAATCTGTAGCGAGTTACAAAATGCATTCAGGTGCTTAGGTGGGCTTGCTGATCCAGATTTGTATTTAAAGAAATCTTTCGTTTTTTCTCACAATCTCAGCTGTTTGATCACATGTATGGATAAATGGGATTTTTTTTTTTTTTTTTACGAATCTTCGAATTGCTACTTGAATTAAACTTGTTGTTACCTGTTGTAGCACTCTTGTTAGATAAAATTAAGTTAACGGAAGTATGTTATCTTCATGCTATGCTCTTGGTAGGATATCTACGGAGGTCCCTCAGATTATAAAATTCCCCGTTCACGTTTTTCAGGTGTTGCCGCAGCGTTTACAAGATCAGTCCATCTCTGTCAGTATAGCAGAAGAGCACGATAAAAAAGAACTCGAGTCCATCAGAGAAAAATTGGCGATGGCCAGAAATCTTTTGCAAGATTTGGACCGCCAACATCAAGTACGACAGTATTGTTGAAAAATGTATCATTCGTTACACTTGAAACCTGCTTCAAATAACTTTAGGAACTTGAAATTTTTGTTTTACCTGTAATAAGTAGGACAATAATATTATTATTCCACAAGTAAACACTAAAAGCTTCCGAAATCTTGGTGTTGCCTATCCAAAAAGCTACTTTTCAGAAATATTGAGTAGAATTATCTCAAAAGAATGGCAGCTTAATTAGTTTAAATTAATTGTTATTACAATTGTTTTCATAGCGCTTTGTGAATAATTGCAGAAATTGGACAGGATCATTGAGAGAGCCAAAGACATCTTCGTCGATGAGGATGAAGATAAATACAGAAAAAATAGGCGAAAAGAAACGGAGGAAGAGTCCAGTATTTACTGCGTCACGTGTGGCCATGAAATTCACACGGGTTCTGCTTTAAAACACATGGAAAAATGCTTTAACAAGGTTGGTTAAGATGCTTTTTAACGACTTGATGTTGTTCGAATATTGTCTTGGAATATTTCAAACGTTTAGCGTCTCTTATTATGTTCCAGTATGAAAGTCAGGCATCGTTTGGTTCCATATACAAAACTCGGATCGAAGGTAACAACATGTTTTGTGACTTTTACAACCCAGTGAATCGGACTTATTGTAAAAGGCTGCGTGTCCTTTGTCCGGAACATCAGAAGGACCCCAAAATTGATCCTAATGAGGTTTGACTTCTTTTCTTCATTCATTGTTCACGGTGTATGAAATTAATCTCAATCTATTTCTAAATTAATGGTTAATCTTAATGTCTAGCTTATGGTTTGGGTTAAATCCAGGGAACTCTTAAGCCGCGTCCACACTATGCCGCAGAATGACGGCGGCTTTGCCGCGGCACAAGTCCACATCTGCGTTGGCATTCAGTCGCACCAATGTCAAACTGATTAGTTGAAGCCGCCGCTTGCCGCGCGGCACGTCTACACTTCCCCTTCCCATTGGCTTTCTTTGAAGTAGACCGACACTCGAGCGATTTCCAGCGGCATGCCGCAAAATGCCGACGTTCATGTCCACATTGTAGCGGCTTTGCCGGCGGCAAGGCCGCCGTCTGTGCCGCCGGCATTCTGCGGCATAGTGTGGACGCGCCTTTAGGGTTCTATTGGTCACCAACTATCATGGTATAATGAATCGGATTATAAAACCTTTATTATTATATAGGTTATTTGTTACCACTTAGCAATAGTTTTCATTCATTGCCACCCGTTCAATCCCTCCCACCCATTTCGGCTGATTCTAAAGACTGTGATTTACTTTTTTCGGGCCTCCGCCCTTAAGCAAGAACAGCTGAATTGGGCTCCGCTCTGAACGTCTTAATTTTTCGTAAGTCCAAGTATCTAGTTATCGAAAAAAGTTAACCAACTTGTTTTTTTCAATTTTGATCAATATTTATTGGACTTAAGAAGTGCTATCTAACGAATGTGCTCTTGGAAATTTCTTATAGCACAGTTTTGAGCGCTTTTTGTAAATTTGATAAAACCAACATCAAAAAATTCAACGTACTTCCCTCGGAAATAATCTAGTATGGGGATTCTTTGGAACAAAACTATGTATACCAGAACTCTTCAAATGTATTATGAAAGTAAACAAACGTTGCAGTTATGGACGTTGCTTAATAACTGAATTTTAGCGTAAAATGAGACTTCAGCTTATGTCAAACTAAGGCTGTATTTATACTGCACGCGAAGCAATGAGATGTTATCCGAAGCGATGACAGGCGAAAAAGACAAAATGCCGGCGGGTGTTAAGACTCCAAGCGGAAGGGAGCGGATGAGAGAGGTTCTGTGCGAGTCGTCTGATGCAATCGCAAGCCCCGTTGCGATCTGAAGTGAGTTGCAGTGAATTTCACCCGTTCAATTGTTTAAATGTATGTTCCGTTATTCTGTTCTAATAGTTCGATTCAATTATTCACAACGGACATGGAAAAAATAATTGGTACCGTGCAACAACGTCCAGCATTGTAGGACAATTGGGGTGCAGCTTCTGTATTGCATTTGAAATTCGGGATAGGATGTAGTCAAACGTGGTCGTACTGATTCTGCTGCAGCTCCAAAACCCCTCTTCATCCTCCCGCAGATGACGGTACAAATGGTGATATTCTCCATTTGTACATCTCCCACGATTGACTTCATGCACCCACTTATGTTTTCTTTTAACTTTCAACAGACTATTCTACAATAAAAATGAATTAACGGGGTTTATTTCAAATTACATCTTGAGCGGGACACACTCGACTGGTCTACTCGCTAGCAATAATAACACATCATCCCAACGCTTTGAAATTTGCGCCTCTCATTGCGTCGCATAGCTTCGCGTGCAGTGTAAATGCAGCCTAGTTGTTTCGTCAAGTATTGTGGTATTTCAACTCCTAAAATATTCTGCTACTGGTTTTCCTTGTTTTGTCTTCAGTCAGATTTTTACCTGTTGATGAGGAGTTTTTGTTTCGTCGTAGGTGTGCGGTTGTCCATTCGTTACGAACGTATTCGAAGTGACTAACGAGATTTGCAGGGAGCCCAAGAAGTACTGCCAAAGACACCACTGTTGGGAAAAACTTCGGCGAGCCGAAATAGACATGGAGCGAGTGCGACAGGTATTGTTCTACGAAAATAACATTTTGGGAGATACTTAATTCCAAAAATCCCTTTGTGTTCCAAATTTAATTCCTCCTTGTAGTGTTGAGCAGTATTTTTTGGCTACGAATGCTGAAACTCTGGTGCAATAAGTTTGAAATGATAATATCTTTCCCCATCATTGTGTACGAAAGCTTTTCTGGACCAATGCATTTATGGGATTGGCACATTGAATTTAGGAATTCAAACAAACATGATTGTTTTGGTTTGTGATTGGTCGATAAGACATTTCAATGGTGCCTCCATTCGATCATGAATCACCATGTAGCCCGAAAAATCTCTAATTGATTCAAAACCTAATGTTTTACATCAATCTGGTAGATACAACACCTAGAACTGCTTTGTAGATAGTTCATTGCCCTATATCATCTGAAAAATTAGTTGGATAGTGTAACTTCCTTCAATTATTGTAACATGGATTTTTAGAATTAGTTGAAAAAAAGATCTGTTATTTAGCGTGAAAGTGTACTCTATTTTGTATTTAATTGACTTATCCATAAGTCAACATCAAATACAAAATAGATTACACTCTCACGCTAAGTAAGAGTTCTACCATCTAAGGTCTATCCATCTTCCGAACTAAGGTATATGAAAAACCGACTAACTGCCAATCGGCACGATGCCTTATCATTTCATCAAAATCAGTCTATAAATATTGAAGTTTTGTCTGTAACAGCTGCAATTTCAAATGGTTACCACAGCCAATCTGAACAAAATGTATGAGATCCGCAGTCAGAAGGCTAATACCTTCCCCTCCTGCCCCTAATTTATACGATTTTCCATTGGTTAGCAAATCTTGGAAATTTCATCGAACTCATGCCACTGCTTCCTACGTTTTACCTGCGTTAACTAATTAACGTTTATTAAGTTTGATGTATACAGCACCATCTTGACATTGTATTAGAGTAATATAACCTTAGAAAAGGCGTCTCACTTTTAAAGTTATAGTATCACAGTTAGATGCAAATGCAGTTAGTTCTTACTACAAAACGATGTGGTTGAATTTTGAAGATTTCATATTTCAGACTCCCGCAATAGTTCATACTTACTATTGAAAATAAATCAAACCTTATTTTATTATTTATTCCAGTGGCTAAAAATCGACGAACTGCTCGAGCAAGAAAGACAAGTGAAACAAAAAATGTCACAGAGAGCTGGAGTGCTTGCCTTGATGTTGCACTCAACGTACGACCATGATGCGAACAAGCAAGAAGAGGAACTTAGACTGAAACAAGAAGAAGAGATAAGGATGAATCAAATGAGGTCGGACCAGTCAGAAAATTACGACAAAGAACAATTCGAAAACGTTAGAGTTAGCTCAAAAAACAAAAAACATCGCAAATCGTCTCAGTCTAGATCGTGAATATATTATCTACGTATCCTATGCTGTACATAAGTTAATTAAATAGGTGTAAATATAAATATTTAGTAGTAGAAATGTTCTACTTGCCTAATTGGGTTTGATTTTAAACTCCATAGGTTATTTCTGGGATTCAGTTGTAAAGAGTAGAATTTAATGTGAAAAGTAGAAAACTGTTCTTACTTTCTATGAATCATTTTAAGATAAGGCCAGAGCCATATTGTGTTCAAAGTCACTCTGTTGTTTCAGCTTATCGCCACCGTGAGCTCTATTGGAAATACATTGTGAAATCAAATGGAAGTTAATTCTCATAAATATAAAGAAAAAGAGATTTTAAACGTAACAAAATGTTATTTTATTATTTATATAGACACGAAACTTGTTCACTTGACGACTTTCAACATTGTTAAGCACTTTTTATCGTTTACTTCACGTGCGAGAGTAGAATTTGTGGAGCCGTTTCAACCACATGGACCAGTAGCGCTTGCATTCCTCTAGAGGTATTTCGAACGCATCAGCCGGGCTCCCGTCACTGTACGCCACAACGACAAGACCACCTTCGACCTAAATTTGGATTGAGTAAAAAAAAAGAGTCGATTATACAAACTCTAAAATACCTCTATAGAACAAGTACTTCTCATTACGCCTATTGACAGTTGTCACATAAGTAAGGAATAAATTATACTAATTTGTTGGGTCACCACTATAATTTGTTCACTCTTCTAATTCAGTTAGATATAGAATGACGAAACTTTAGAGATCGATTTTGCAACTAATTCGCGACAACTTTGACCTCGGTATTTTTTCTTTTTTAGTCCTCTCACACCTTACTTTACTGAAATACCCATAGCTCCCTTGATTTACTTGATAAATTGAATTTTAATGACAACATTGAAAGAGCATTAAATTTTTCTAATTTCTCTAAAAGAAATGCGTTCATTCGATTCAGCGAGAAAAGTTGTTATATCCCCCTCCAATTTCATGCAACATCAGAGCCATGCCAAAACGCCTGATTTCCTTTAAAAAACGTTCCCGTTTCCCCTCGTTCAAATACCAATTTCTAAAGTAAAGATTTAATATCGGTTTATTAAAATAAAATCGGAAAGCTAATGGAATGTAGATGTTTTTACCGTAGAGTTGATCATTTTTTTCAGTACAAGAAAGCAAAAGGTTGACGACAATTCAAGTTTAGGCTAGAAAACCCAAGTACGACGGGACTTTGGAGAAAATTCTATAAAATGAAAATTTAATGCTCTCTTCAATAGTGTAACGTTCGATTTTTTTTTTTTTTTTTTTTTCGCCCCGAAAAACGTAGAGAACCGTCTGTCCCATCCTATTTTAACTTGACCATATGAACCTGCATCATCCTCATTCCATAGGGTTGAAGGGGCAAGAGCTACAGTACCATCATGACCGAAAGGTCGTGCGGGTACTGTATAATCTAGCGCCGTCCAACTATTGTTCATACGAGTCGCTTACGTACCTATGTACTACCGAAGTTCTTTTAAAGGTACGTTTGAGTTTGATGCCGAGAAAGCGGACAACATTGGATCTCCTTTGCA
>JAVIWC010009539.1:0-14118 GCA_031894815.1 Creontiades dilutus
CATCATCCGGCCACCAAGAAGATCCTGGTCGACTCATTTCAGAAACCTGCAGAATAAGTCACAATAAGATAAACAATGTGGCAAGATATTTAACTTAATTTAAGATATATAGGTTTTCTAGCCATACATAGAAAAGGGAGGTAGGTAATGAAAAAGTCCTAAATTAATTCAGAAATATTTACTATTTCGGTATTAAATGGTCCCTCTATATCAGTCCATCTATCAGTTATTATGTTTATTGAACGAAGTCTGTGGCTGGCGTAATTTGCATGCTAAATGCTTCTTTTATACTTAACCTTCTTAGATCGATTAGAAGAATGTTTCAGCTGATCAGTGGGTATCAGCTTATGATTGAATTCTAGATATACCGAAGATGATGGGATGACTTCGTAAAAAAAATAATATCTAGTCTTTCAGTGCGCAACCAAAATTAATTCCTAAATATTGACAATGGTGCCGTATACCGTACATACGTCGACACGAATGGAACAACTGAAATTTAACAAGATAAAATGATACTTTGTCGCGACCTTGCAGGGTGCAGTCACCTTCCTGGGATGGTACTTGATAGTCTCATATGTTGTCAAACGTTTTACCGTCTTTAAGTGCTGTGTTGTGAAGTTTTCAAAAGTGCACACATGGAGGAGCTGCAGGCGCTGTTGAAGTAAGGCCCCCCCACTCAATCCTAAATTTCTAGAACCCCCTGCCCCGTGGTTTTGTGTTCTAGAGTAGTGTAGTTAAGTGTGGAATGTCTTAGTTTATTGAAAAAAATAATTTCAGGGGGTGGTAGTGGGGGTGAACAGTCGAAATTGCCATATGGCAATCGTGGGACCTATAACAACATTTTTTTTTTCCTTTACGAATTTTCTAAAATCGTGATTTTATTTCAATATATTTACGGGAGGTGCGATTTTGCGATTGAAAGGAAAGACGGGATATTTTTTGTAAAATGGCTGGACAACGGAATAGTTACTGCAGCATCGACAGTGTTTGGCGCAAGCCCATTTTCGTCAATCTCGAGGTACTCCAAGCAGCAGAAGAGAAACGTCACTGTCCAACGACCATTGATCGTCAAGAAATATAACGAGTCGATGGGAGGGACCGATCTAATGGATAATGGGTTGTGTAATTATCGAATCGGAATCAATGGGAAAAAATGGTGGTGGCCAGTTTTTACGTGGCTGTTGGATGTGATGATGACGAATTCGTGGATATATTTCAAGCAGCAGCACCATCCAATCAGCCAGTTGGACTTTCGGCGCAAAATAGTGACCGTCTACTTGGCGAAATACGGGACCCCGAAATTGCTCCCACCCCTGAAGAACCAGCAAAACTAGTATTTCCAACAGAGTCCCCAACGATATTAGGTTTGACCTCAGGGATCACTTCGTGTGCGAGACTGAAGGGAAAAAAAAGAAACTATGCGCTGGGCAGAACTGTCGCTCTATAATGAGAACGATGTGCAAAAAGTGCGGCGTAGGCCTCTGCATACCTTGTTTTGCATCGTTTCATACGAAACAACCGTAGACCGGACTACAACCGTAGTGGATTTCTACGATCACTGAAGACTGATTTCAATTTTTGGTTTAATCTTGATCTCAATTTGTTCAATGATTTGAGCAATTTACCATACGAAAAACCAGTCCATTTCTAGTTCAATTTTAGTCAAACATTCACTAAAAAAGGTTTCTCTTTTGTGATTTTCTATTTTCTATTCTTTTGTGATTTCTAAGACTACTTCACTTCTTCAAAGTTTATATTTGAAAACTATTGAAATGTTAATAAAACATCGTTTGTTGGGTTATGTGAGTTTTTTCTGTTAGTTTCCTGGAAAAAATCACCATCTTAAATGTTTTTGAAAAAATGTTCTTATAGGTCCCACGATTGCCATATGGCAATCGACCGAAAAAAGGGTGAGGAGGGAGGGAAGATTTTTTTTGTCATTTTTCCCGTCAATTGGGAACCATTTGGGGGAAAGATCTGGAAGGATTTCGTAAAATTCGAAAAAAAAAAAAATTTACGGGACGTAATGGGTTAAGCGCGTAACAAAGATTTCACGTAAGCGCATGCGCAGAGGCTACCATTGATCCGGGGGTTATGAAACCTATAGGGAACCCCTAACCCGCACAATCCCTGGAAATTTCATTGAAATTGGTCAAGAACCTCCGGAATTATACCCGTAACAAGGATTTCACGTTTGCGCATGCGCAGAGACTACTATTAATCCGGGGGTCATGAAACCTATAGGGGACCATCTACACATCAAACCAAACAATCCCTGAAAATTTCATCAAAATCGGACAATAACTTCGTGTAGTTTTGCCCGTAACAAGGATTTGCTGACAGACAGACAGCCACACAGACAGACACGGAACCAAAATTGTTCAGAAAGGTCTAAAACGCAAAATGCAAGTGGAATTTTTGATTTTGGAGACAAAAAAAATTTTCACATTCCGAAAGTGAAAACAATGCTTCCGCTACTTTAGTAGACTCGGAAGCAAAATATTAATCAAATTGTTGTTTGATATGACAGAAAAACTGGAGGATGAATAATTCAATTATTGAAGAATAGAGTAAAATAAGGAGTCCGGTCAAGCCTATACCGAACATCAGGTTTTAACTGTCCATCACGGTCATCCTACAAATCCTCACTGTTTCTCATAAAATTATCTTGAATGTTGAAGTAGTTAGTTACTATTGTCACATAGAAGTAAAAATAATTAATTTAAATTAAAATAATTCCTAAAGCACATAATTCGTTATCATGATGACAATAAACTATACATATTATTTCTGTCTGGGGCTCTAATTCCATGACGAATAGAATGATAATACAATCGTGTTGAAATTAATATGAGACTCCCCGACGACCTCGAAAATTTTCGGCGCGATCGAGGCACAAGAACCTGAGAAGAATGGTGGACCTTATGTTTGTGCATGCGCACAGTGAAATATTGATTTGCGACCAATGAAATTCGGATTGAAACTAGAAATCAAGCTTATTCGCGCTTGCCTAACGATACTTTCTCGTTGAAATTGGTAATAGATAGTCAAACCCCACTTCCCCCTTTACCCTATAAGTGTAAGACCGATATTATCACTAAACCTGAGAAACTTGGTGGGTTTTTTGTTTGCACATTCGTCAACCGATACTTTTTGAGCAATGCAAGTCATATTGGACCATTTATAGCCTAACCTGCACGTTACTTGAACTCTTTATCAAAATCGGATGAAAGCAATACGAATTAGGCTTGAAACAAGAATTTGTAAAAACACGAAACTCGACTAGAAATTTTGATTTTGGATAAAACAATTTGTTCATTCCTACCTTTAGGTAGCCTAGGAAGCCAAAAATATTGTTTTACCCTGTATTATTCACAGAAACTGATAACTCAATCCCAAAACGATCCCTTCTGTGATTTTTGATCCTAGTGCCAATAACTCGGGCAGCAAGGAAGCGGATTTTTTTTTCAAAATTAAATATTTGGACGCTGTGCATTTGGAAACTTGAAACAACTTTCGGCAGGGGGAAGATTTTTCTTCTGGTGGATAACAAAGGTATTGACAATAATGAACAGAAGTATTCTACACAATTTGAGCAAGAAACGGGAGAATCAAAATGTGTGTTCCTTATTTAAGTTGAAATCCGTTACGGTTCTAATTATGGATTGTTATCATTTCGTGTAACGTATCGAAGACGTAAATTCTCTTACTTTGAGCCAATCAGATCTACGTACGAAGATATTCGGAAAACTCAAGATGTAGTACTTACCAATAACACTATTCTTCCCAGGAACAAAATCCAAAAACTCAAGCCGCCGTCGTTGGAAGCGCAGCAAACTATATGGTTGGCTATGTCCGAAGAAAATAAATGTTTGTATGAACTTCTTGTTACAGATGCGAATAACAGAAACAGAATGACAATTGCTGGAATTCAGTAAAGTGTATATCTACCCTGGAATAGGGAGGGGGGATGTCCACGATGGAGAAGGGGTGGAAGGGTCAGTGATCTGTCTCACGGATCCAATAGGATTTTGCGATTAGGGTTTATGATTTACCTGGCTCTCTATTCCATAAGGGAAAGGAACTGGACACAATAAGGGACAGGTCAAGTCACCGTAACGGTAATGAAGAGGTAACTAGGTAAAGCCGCGGGGTAAACGAATTCAAGGAACCCTTGCTTCAAAACTCTTACTTTGAAGAAAATTAAAAATCTTGGGCGATAACAGTGGTTTTTATCAAATAAAATGGGGAAATTCCCCTTTTTCCCAACATTATGGTATTTGAGAAATCAAATCAGATTTTGAAAATCTTAATGTACTTAAAATGGGTTGTGTACTCATGTGTATAAGAGATGTTCTAAGCAGCTCCTACGATTTAGCTAATAATGCCAAATCTTCGGATTATAGGCGATTTTACGGAAACATATATGTAAGAATGGACTCAATAATTGTATGGAGTTATTACAAGAATGAGCATACGAAATATTGTTAAAATGATATTGATGATTCCATAATGATCTAACTCAACACATTCTCATCTTGGTTTATAATTAACCTTAGTAATCCTTTTTAGCAACATTGGTATTCAATCTAGACAAACAAAATATTCAACTTCCGTCAAGACATGTGAGTTAACGTTTCAAGACACTTGGAAGAAAAAAACGAATGATAGAAAAAAGTAAGAAGGACTACAAATTATTACACAAAAGCCATTTTTATTTTCTGCACGATGCAAAGCATTTCTACGCAGGTCGCTAGTCTGCAATAAATTTGCTTATGGAGAAGAAATGAATGAAGTTGAATGAAACACCCACACACTGCTATTTCCTCAGTATGTCATAAGATTTGATATATAGAAATAATTGAGACAAAATACAACTCCATTCATCACTTCACTGGTGTGTTAATATCATATATTAATATAGCAAAAATGATGATAAACATATGAAAAAAATTCCATTGAAATTATATCACCTGATATCACGTTCACACCAGTTCTCATTTATAATCACGTTGACGTTTTTTCTCTTGACAATCGACTTGCCCTTAGCTTGTGCATACGAAACTTTCAATGGTAAAAAAATAAAAATAATCATCAGCCTTGTTTCGAAAGTTTTTGAAATTCTGGTTCTTAAAAACTTTAACCCTTCAATGTTACTGTTTAGTGTTGATCGGAAGTTGTATGAAGAAATGAGTACCAACTTGGTTTCCTGTGATTTTTTACCCAAGTTTCATTAACTATGAAGAAACTTGAATTTCAAAAACCAACAGGTGGAGGCATTTCTGCCTCAGGTAAATTGAGACATCTTAGTTAAAACGCAGAGACTAATAATTTAGTCAAAAGCAACTGTGCAATCCAAATGGAATATTAATGACTTTAAATAGCCATTCTAATTCCGATACCTTCATTCGGAATGAATCATCGTAAAGTGAAAAGAATTATTCGTGTTGAAGGTTAAAATTCTCAAAACCTGCGTGAAAAAGCAATAGGTAATTAGATCGGACTGTTCTCTACAGCTTTCGGTTTTCCTGGAACTACGATTGCACTTGGTTTAAGTTAGAAGGAGAATGTTTTACGTAAGGTATAAGTAAAATTGTAGTATTCTTAAGGCGTTACAACTTGGCGAAGAACTGGAATAATGAAGGTTTTTGAGTTTTTAGAAGAGCAAGAAAAAAGTACATTTTGCTAGTGAGAAGAGTAGATCAGATTAATGAAATAAGTAAACAGAATATATCGCATGAATCAAGCAGCGATGTGAAACTAACAGGAAGTCATTGATAAATGGAGCAGCCTTAAAATTTATTTAATAGTTGACATAGAATTAAGGAATGAGAAACAATTGTTCGTTATAAAGAGTAGAGGAGGACGATTGAAAAGAATGTTGTGAATGGAAATTATATCAATACAACTACAAGTAAATCAATACTCCTGACACAATTTTAGCGTAGAATACGCTTTAGCCATGGACTAACTAGCCGAAAAGTGTCACGCGGGAGTGGAACGAAAAAGGGTATGGTATCCAGGAACGAAAAGGGTGACGCGAGACCAATAAACATAAGAATATTTACATCCATGTGTAGTAGTTGCGACAAACCCATACGAAAAAGGGTATGGTATCCAGGAACGAAAACGGTGACACGAGACCAATAAACATGAGAATATTTACATCCATGTGTAGTAGTTGCGACAAACCCGTTTGAAGTGAGTCATTTTATTTATGTAAATCGGAGTTTCAGTCGTTCGCGAATCGTCCTTCGGTTCGACAATGAACGTTCGATGATCATCGTTGAACGTTCAGCGTTCGATCGAAGCTAAAGCGTATTCTACGTTCCTATACTTGTTTAGTCTCTAAATGAAAGCAAAGGGGGCTTGCCCCTGGCGAGGCGCGGAGCGCCTTGTTTTTAATCCATTATTGATTGAACAATTTTTTCGCGGTTATCAAAAGGAATATTATCAAACGTTTAACTTGTTAATGAAAGTTGTTCATTATTCCATAAAGATAATCCTTCGCTTTACATCAGCACGAGGGGTGTTGGATTTTAATCACACGTCTTGTCAGACTTTACAACTATTTCTTCGCCCTACTTATTAAGCAAAAATCATGGAGATGGAATGAATGACATACACATTAGCCCGAGAGCTCCCGGAGCTCCTCGCCGGTTGTTTGCCAAACGTTTGGAACACGGAAAGTGTTTTAGTTGTCAACCTTTATTTTGCTCGTTGCGTCGTGTTACCGTTCATCAAACCCATTATAATCTTCATGTGCTCGAGACTATTTTGCAAGCACAAGCTGCTGATATTCGAGTTGCAAAGTAAATTTTGATCACTGGGAGAATGATAAAGAACTTGGATTAATACTAGTAAGGAAAACTGCCAGCTATTTATTTTCTTATAGGTAGATCACCGTAGTGCGATGTAACCAGTCGACACACCAACTCAATACAGTGATAAGTAACTCAACAGCCTGATTTAACTTAACCTTTCAAGAAAAGGGAAGAGGAAATATCTTCGTGCGTGAAATGACATTACTATCATGATAGTTAGTTGAGAGCTTTCACACTATATACAGGGTGTCCCGCACTTAGTGTAAAAAAAAAAATTGGGTGCACATTTGACCATATTTTCGGAATCTGCGTTAAATTTCCTATAAGATGAAGTTACTTTGATTTCCAAAACGCATCTTCCAAACACCGAAATTTTCAATCAAAGATGAACATTTTTCGCAAAGTGAAATTTTTCAAAAACTTGGAACGCTTGGCGTGACCACAAAAATAATTTTTCGTTGTCAAATTTGATAAAAACTTCTCCCACTTCTAAGCTTTCCAACGGCGTCTCAACCATTTAATTCTGACTGGAATTGACGGAGAAATTGAAGTTCGAATGCCAGAAAACGTGTAGTTCGTTTTAACGTAAGTTGGTAGGTGACGCACGATATGGGCCACAGAAACTGATTTTTCTCGATTTCAATTAATGTTTTCCGGCATTCAACCACAGGTTCGAATCGGGCGTTAAATTTCCTGTAAGAAGAGGTTCATTTTGTTTCCAAAATGTTTTTTCCAGGTACTGTAAAAAATTAAAAATTGAGAATTGTGATAAATGTGTAAAAAAAATTTGCAGTTTATTTACATTAAAAATGAACGATATGTACAAGATGAATAGTAAAAAAATTAACGTTGAATTTGCTCACTGGCCTAATAAAGGAACTCACAATACGTTCTCAAAATGTCCTCCATTGTTTCTGATGCAGGCTCTTGCTCTTTTCCGCATGGCCCTCACCGTCACGTTTAGTGTAAGACTATCTTGCAGTGCAGCGGATGCCTGTTCTATCCTAGCCCTTAGATCTTCGATTGTTTCAACGGGCGTTGAATAGACTAGACGTGTTCTTTGAGATCGTTCATTTTTAATGTAAATAAACTGCAAATTTTTTTTACACATTTATCACAATTCTCAATTTTTAATTTTTTACAGTACCTGGAAAAAACATTTTGGAAACAAAATGAACCTCTTCTTACAGGAAATTTAACGCCCAATTCGAACCTGTGGTTGAATGCCGGAAAACATTAATTGAAATCGAGAAAAATCAGTTTCTGTGGCCCATATCGTGCGTCACCTACCAACTTACGTTAAAACGAACTACACGTTTTCTGGCATTCGAACTTCAATTTCTCCGTCAATTCCAGTCAGAATTAAATGGTTGAGACGCCGTTGGAAAGCTTAGAAGTGGGAGAAGTTTTTATCAAATTTGACAACGAAAAAAATTATTTTTGTGGTCACGCCAAGCGTTCCAAGTTTTTGAAAAATTTCACTTTGCGAAAAATGTTCATCTTTGATTGAAAATTTCGGTGTTTGGAAGATGCGTTTTGGAAATCAAAGTAACTTCATCTTATAGGAAATTTAACGCAGATTTCGAAAATATGGTCAAATGTGCAAAAATGTTGGGAAATTGCCTGACCTGCTCGTTAAAAAAGCTTTAAGATGTGGGCATTTTAATGGCGCAAAAACGCGATTTTTTGATACACATATTTGGAAAAACTCTTGAAAATAGCAAATTTGTTAATGATATGTACTTTTTCACTGGGAATTAAGTAAATACATAAATATTTCAGCTAGGCTTTGACTACTGAAACTGTTTCTAAGGTTTCAGCAGGCGAATATTGTTCTTTCGAGTGAATTCGTGAATGAAACTGTTGTTTCAAGCGGAGGGATTCTGAGAGATTTGACGATTCAACGAGATTCTATTGTTATTCGACGCTGATGTTGCGCAAACCCCATCATTAAAGCAGCCCACGCCCCATTAAACGGGGAAAGCTGAATAAAGTGTCTCGGACGTGGCCCCTCGAGCCGTGTTGAGCAAAGGTCGTTTTACAACTGCTTTTAAATGATAATAAGGCTCAAATGTGACCATTCCTCACACTTGATCTCTGCTACCAACCTTATAGAATTTCAGGTTACAGTTATTTTCATAATATTTAAGTTGATGAAGTCCGATTAAACTTGTATAGATATTG
Source organism: Creontiades dilutus (assembly GCA_031894815.1). Lineage (NCBI taxonomy): Eukaryota > Metazoa > Arthropoda > Insecta > Hemiptera > Miridae > Creontiades > Creontiades dilutus. The sequence continues at coordinate 9,012 of JAVIWC010009539.1, forward strand.
TTGTGAAAAACTACAACAAAACCCAAATTTAAAAAAAAAAAAAACTGCGATTAAACATTTGTGAGTTAACTACGTAAATGAATGTTTAGCAAACCATCGGAATAATTCACAATGTTCTTCGAGCTGTACTTGATGCTATTTCATTCCCTCATTGACCTGTGTTACCGGCATTGGAAACAGAGCCTGTCTAGAACAGGGAGAGTAGTACGACGTGCGGAATTTACTTAATATTAAATATTATTAAGTTTTTCTCTTCTTCCAGACATATCTATGACCTTGACACTTTCGAAGTGAGACCTAACATTATCGTTTATTTCAACCTTGCAACAATATTAGATATGCTTAGCCGGAATTCAGACGACAATTCTGGAAGTACCTCCGAACTGTGAAATGTGTGACAGCATATTTTCCCAGCAGGTTGGTCTTTCTGTTATGTGGGGGTAGTAATACTTCGGAGTTCATGGCAACTATCGAACCTTTATGGAATCTGACTTTTGTTTTTAAATATTCCTTGGTGGGGTAACCACGATTACCCAGAGTTGCATGAAGGCTGAAGACCGATTTTTCCCGACATACTTTCTATTACACGTGTTCTCACTCCAGTGTGACCCGTCGTGCAGTTCATATAAAATTTCCATCCTCAAACGTGTTTATTTACAGACACAAGCGTGTTTAAAAGACAATAAAAGTGGCGTATATGATGAAGAAGTTTGTTGTAACCGTCATTTTCCAACGGTCTTTCCTCCACTGCGTGCTCTGCTCTCTAGTGACGTAGAAATTGAACCGTTCGATGGGATAACCTCGTTCGAATCCAGAAACCAATTGAAAGTTTATTCGTGCGGTGAAATGGAGTTCACGCTTAGGGTTGCAAACTATAGAAGATCTTCCCATTCAAAACCCCCAAATCGTTTCCTGGTAAAAGCCGTTTATTCGAGGAAGTTATTACTGTTTTTCCCTCCATTCAACTTCTGTCGGGTCCCTCGTTTCAACCCTCAGCAAGCGCGGATAAAGGCCGCCGAGTCCCGGATATTCGAGAAAAAAGGGTGGAGGTTCTTTTTGGTAAAATCGATAACTTGTATATATATATATATCCCCAGGGAAGACTCGAGCCGTTTGACTTTGGCAAGGGCGGCGGAAAGCCAAATGTGTCATTAATGGATACGTTAGATCGCTTTTAATTAATACAGTATACAGAAAGATTAGTTGTAAAACCTGGGGGTGGCTATAGGACAGTATACTTGAAAGGTTCAAATTGAACTTTTCTGACATTCCTTCGTTTCTCAACATGCTTTGTGAATCATAATGCTTACTTAATGGTTTAGTTTACACGAAAACAATTTTTTCCAAGTAAAACACAGTTCTGTCAATCTACTGTAAATCCCAAAATAGGTGTATACACAATACTTGTCATTGTTTTAAATACGATGGATTACATCGATGGGTTTCATGTTTCATGATGACTTTATCTGTTTCAGGCCTTGGGGAACTTTTATTTCATCCACGAGACTATCAACGACGTACTTATTTGGGATTTTAAAGGTAAGGATACTGTACTGTTGCTAAGCAGTTTAGATAATTTTGATTGTAGGTGTGCACTGGCATAAGTGGTACCAAAAAATGGTACTCAGATTAAAAATGGCATGAAACCCGTACACACATACGGTACTTGTTGACTTGGTGTTTCAAAAGCGGCAGGCTCCATGATAGAATCGGCCGTTTAAATACTCATATGTCTAAAAATTGCTACGATCCCAATATTTTCACGACAGTGTAATTTTAGTACATGTTAGTGCCAGATACCGATACCAGGTAACAAGTTATTCATTTTCACTATTGCTTTTTTTTCCTAAAGAATAGAAATCTAGCAGTTCCTCGAGGCGTGTATGACTCGTCTTCAGTAGCGTATTGCGTTTGGGGAAAATCTCGGAAGTGCAGTGCTTTTGGGGAAAACTTTTAATGTGTTTGGGGAAATGTACCTCCGCAGAGGCATCAATGTGTTTAGTGCACATATAAACAAACATGAACTGAAAGTACATCAAAGAAAGCATATCTTATATAGGACCAAGTGAGAGGAGATTGAATCCTATTGGCTCAAGGAAGTGAAAGGGGCGGGGAGGACCAACCAATGCCACTCAAGGCTTACAAAGTGAAAGGGGCACAAATAGTATCATTATAGAGAGGCGGGGCCAAAGTTATTTGCAAGAAAGAACTCAATAATGGTGAAATATTTTGAGGAATGACATCATTTAAACATTTTCCTGACCTATCACGCTTAACAATTTCGAATTTTTCTAGCACATCCAACATACCTCCCTTTGGGCAAAAGTGAGGAAATTCGACATATTTTCTGTTTGTCAGATCAAAACTAAAGCTATGATTGGATTCATTCAGATGACTTGAAAAGGCAGAATCACCTTTGTTGTCCCTGAAATCCTTTTCATGCTCTTTTACTCGTTCTCTAAATTTCCTACCAGTTTGACCACAGTACTCAAGCCCACATGAACATTTTACTTTATAAACCCCACTTTTATCCTGAACGTTAATTTTATCCTTAACCGAACCCAAAGAAGATTTGAGATTATTTTTATTCTTAAACCCAACGTTAAAACTCCTGGACGTTCATGTTTGTTACTGATGATGACCTAACCGTCGAAATCGATTTAACAGTGTAACTCTTTACTTTCGTGGAAATATAGACAACGTTCCAGCTCATATAAATGTTGAAAATCAAGCTAAATGAATTCTCGGCATCGATCTCAGTCGACCTTAAAGGCACCTAGCATCATTCCTTTTTGTCTTTCGAACGACGATAGTGTCTCTCTTTCTCGCATCAAACTCTACTGCGCGAATTTTACCACGAAATCCTTTCATCCTTCTTCTTTCCCGGTGTCTTCAGATCTTCAGTATCCCACCACTTCATAATCCACGATCGAATTCAAAGGGTCCACTTACATGTCCGTATTACCACGGTTAGTAGAAGAAGACGGTAGGGGTCATTAGGAAGCGAGTGGCTGCCTCGTGACGTCACTGGTGAAGACCAGACCAGGCGCTCCGTTTCTTTTGCACTAAACTAAACGTTTTTCGGGAAAGCGCCGTGGGGTTCAACCTAGATCCTCCTTCTGTACTTGTTCTGCTAATTGTATTGTATTATATTTAGTATACTGTAGTATACTGGCTGCATCCATTTATCTACTATACTCCTAATCAGCAGTACCTGCACACACCTATGAGGTCCTCTTACTATTTCTTCGGTTGAATCAAAACATAAATCACCATTAATTTTCATCTCATCAAAGCTGATTACTACGTCTTTCTCGAGCTCGGAAAACTCTTATGCTTGTGCTTTTAAAATATTCAAACTAAGGTGAATGAAGCCAGGAGTCACTGAAAACTGACGAATCCGCCTCTTGATTGTGCTCTCACTTGGAAGTGGGTAATTCAGTACATCTTTTGCAAAGTGAAATGCTTAGGTATATGACAAAGAGCGCAAAGTAATAGCCCTCGCGATATCGTCGACCAACTCTTACATCTTCGCTTTAACAGCGCTTGCTGCTGATTCGATGAAAAATGGCCATCAAAAACCGATGTGATGTTTCGAAACTTAGCTAATTCTTCCGTCAGCTCTTCAAGACGTAGCTTTAAAATTTCATTTTCTTTCTTCAACCTCATATTTTCACTAAAAAGGAACAACATTTCTGACGGCTGTTCGCTGTCACCCGTCTCAATGGATATCGTGGCCACATTTTCGTCTAAACCATTCGTAATCTCATCCATCACATCTTCATTTGATTCTTTTAATGGTGATTTCAAAGATCCTTCAATTCTTTACGCGCATTCCGTTTGTTTGTTCTTACTTTCCAAGCCAGAGAAGAAGGTGTATTTGAATCGCCCAAGTAACTACTTTTCGGCTGGAATAAATGCGGAACCGCATCCGGTTTAGGTCAAATTTAGGATGGTGTTGAGCAGTTCATTTATCAGCGAATGTAGTCCGTGTCATCAAAATGAACAGAACAGACACGCGAATGATCCACCGAAAATGCGTCAGCCCGCTTACAAACGTTCACCCACAATATTTTGATTGCAATATTTTGTCCTTTGGAAAACGGAGAAAATGAAATTCATACTTTCTTTTAGGTACATTGTAATTGTCACAACCAGCTATTGCATTGCACACCATTTCCGAGCTGTAATAAGCAAAAATAACGTTGTTTAAATGAGCTAAAGAACTTAAGACTGTGCCCGGTGTTGGGCGAGGGTAAAATGGAACGGTCTTCACCAGACACGTCACGTGAGTTGGGTTTTCCCAAGCGTCAAGCTGATGACCCTTACTGCCTTCTTCTACTAACCGTGCGTATTACCATCTGGAAGATGTGTTCAACCAATCGTTCATTGACATTAAGTTATCTCCTTAGTTGATTAGTTTCAGCCACGGTAAGGATTTTGGAAAACCTCTTTACATTTCCCTCTTTCCTTGACGTTTGGAGCTACTGCTGGTTGTATTTCCAACCGCTCAAGTTATTCCTGTCATCCTAAAATTTAACGACGAAATTACCCGCAGGCGAATTGATTTCCGCCTTTCTCCTGAGACTTCCACTCAAGAAGGGTAAATCAGGAAGGGCAAGGTAAGACGCAATTTTTCACGTATTTCCCGGAGCATTACTCCAACTCTATCTTCAAGTGAATCCAACATTAATAAAGACATTCGATACCATTCAAAATGTTAGTAATGAAATGTAATTGCCTACTTGATAGACATAATTCTCGGAGGAAAAGAAGCTTCCATTTGTAAAATAATTTGTAAAATTTATTTTCCTATTCATAATTTTTGCTATAAGGCTATTTTTGCTATTGCTATTTTGTTTTTTGCCTTTGGTACTTAACATTGTTAAATCAAATGTTCGGATTGAGACTCATGCATGTTTTCATGTTCCGTTAATAAGAAATGCTATCTTTTCTCGAACACCAGGTTTTTAGTTCAGTGATCAGTTGGAGGTCCTTGTGTCTAATTTTTCTCTTAATCAATCTAAAGTGCTGAAATATAAATGGGGCTCTTTTTTATGGCATTTAGAGCGACAAGACAAGATATGGAGGCTCGAGACGCCGAGTT
>JAVIWC010009540.1:0-14041 GCA_031894815.1 Creontiades dilutus
TGGAAGGGAACGCACGATTTTCGTCTTTTGATTTGGAATCGATCGGAAATTATCCACGAGAGCGCTTTATTTCATTCCAAATTTATCGTATTCTGTGGATAATATACGATCAGTCACCCCCTACACAACCTGCAGCGATTGCTGATTGCTGAACAAGAGAAAACCCCTTGAAGCCACAATTTCCCTAGCGATCAGTCTAATATGTCAAAAGGTCTTCAATTTCGTGAATCTTCAGTCGAAACTGTCAGTTTTAGAGCAAAACCTAACCCCGGGAAAAAAATTATCACCGGGAAATTCGCTCAGGAAATTCATGAAGTGGAATCGCGGCCATCTACCTTCGACGTTGACGTCAATCCGAACACAGGAGCGGTTTCAAAAACTAACTTCGGAGGGCAAGAAAACGAAAACTACGGGAGAAAAGCCAGATCCTTGCTCAAATTTATTTCACGGCGATCAAGTTACCTCGGGCATTCACAGATAAGGAAAAGCTTTGTTTGCTATCTAATAATTAGTTCAATAAGGACGTCCAGGCGATATCGTACTCGATGAGCCATTTCAGAGAGGGTTGTGAGGATTCGTTTTCTAATTTCAAAAGCAAAAACCACGAATAGATGACTTACCACAACGAGATGATTTCAAGGAGATGTTTGTTCGGAACGGAGATGTCCAATAGATGAAATACGCTAAAACCTGGTGTTTTAAATACTGAAGAAAAACTTTTATTTTAACGTTTGACAAAAGAAGCACAAGAACAAATTAATTTAGTTATTTTCTTGAATCTGTCACTTTTTTCTTAATCGGTCTCATAAGAAGAAGTCCATATGTTTAATTAGAGCCACGTCTTCGAAAATATCCACGGTAACGTGACGCCAAACACAACAATTAACTTAAGATTTGAAGCATCAACGTTGGTAGGTAGGTAATTCGGAACATTCTCCCACCTAAATCAATCCAAGTTGATTTACAATTTCTATCTTCAATCTTGGTATCTCGCTATCTTCACTATTCTACGTCCACTTCTTGTTGTTTCTTCATTCTGTTCAACTGTCGACTCTTCTTGAACTTACAGGGGATAGAGTCTCTGGATCGGCCTCAATAACTCACCAGAAGATGTTGTCAGAACGAGTCGCGTTTCGCCATCTTTGCTGGGCAAAATTTCTTTGACTCGAGCCATAGGCCAGGAGATCCTCCGGTTGTCTTCACTGCCGATCAGTACGAGTTCGCCAATGACTGGACCTCTTGTTTGGCGTTTGGTGTTTCGGGCTTCCAGGGCTCTTAGGTATTCGATCCTGAACCTTTGTCTCAGATCGTCTCTTAGCTTGAATCTGTACTGGGCTTTCTTTTGAAGATTCAGGCTATCAATTAAGTCAAGATCGGGGACACCAACTCCTCTAACGTCTTGTAAAAATAAGGATGGCTTGATGGCAGCTAAATCCTTCGAATCCTCAGACATGTACGTCAACGGCCTTGAATTGATTATGGCTTCGATGTCACAGAGCACTGTGGACATCTCTTCGTAGTCTAATGAGGTTCGTCTCAATTTTTTCTTTAGTAGTTGCTTCACAAGTCCTATGTCGCTCCCACCATCCTCCCCACCATGGTGATGATGGAGGATTGAATTTCCACTCAATTGGCGTCGCTTCCGTGATTAAGTCCCAATCAAGTTGAGCTAAGGCATTTGCAGTGCCAACAAAGTTTGTACCGTTGTCCGTGAACACAGTAGATGGCCTCCCACGTCGTCCAATGAATCTTCTAAAGGATAGGATGAAGGTATCGGTGGACATCGACATTACCAACTCCAGATGAATGGCACGAACTGTGGCACACGTGTACAAACAGATCCAGGCTTTAGAGGAACCTTTGAGATGAACAGGTTCGGTGAAATCAATCCCGCATACTTCGAATACTCCTGCATCTCGAACTCTATCAACAGGTAAGCTTGGGGCTACAGTCTCCATCTTCTTTGAATTATATCTCCTGCACGTCACGCATCGATTAACTACTGCTCTGATCGTCCGTCTTGCCTGCAAAACCCAATAGCAATGTTCCGAATTACCTACCTACCAACGTTGATGCTTCAAATCTTAAGTTAATTGTTGTGTTTGGCGTCGCGTTACCGTGGATATTTTCGAAGACGTGGCTCTAATTAAACATATGGACTTCTTCTTATGAGTCCGATTAAGAGAAAAGTGACAGATTCAAGAAAATAACTAAATTAATTTGTTCTTGTGCTTCATTTGTCAAACGTTAAAATAAAAGTTTTTTTTTTTTAGTATTTAAAACACCTGGTTTTAGCGTATTTCATTTATTAGACATCTCCGTTCCGAACATTTGGCGCCCAACTGAAATCTCCGGCGGAAAATGGAAAACCTGGTGAGAAGACGACGAGTGGTAAGAGCAGCATTTACCCGGTCATTCAATTCGTTGGATAAGACCTTCAAGGATAGGGAAGATTTGAACGATAGGACAGTGGTCATAAATACCCAAACGTTATTCGAACAACTTGAAAGACGGATCAACGAATTGAATGAGCTGAATGTACCGATATTAGATATAATGCTTGAAGAAAATTACTCAGATAAAGACGTAGACAATGAAGCAATTAAGACTGAAGAGTACGAAAGTAGTTATTTAAAAATGAGATCTTTAGTATCCTCAGTATTGAGGCCAGAATCTGTACATAGCTTTAAAACCAGATTGAGCGAGAAGACGGGAAGAAAGTTCAAACTTCCTAAAGTAGAACTTACAAAATTTAACGGGGATCCCAGAGACTGGTTAACGTTTTGGAGTCTTTTCCAGACCACAGATAGCGACTCTTCATTGACGCCTGTGGAGAAATTCCAGTATCTCCTTCAAAGCACAATTCCTGGTTCACGCGCGCACGACGTTGTAGCTAGTTTCCCCCCAACCGCAAAGAACTACCCCAAAGCAATAGAAGAGTTGAAAAATCGATTTGGGAGGGATGGGTTACTCGTCGAAGTGTACACTTGCGAACTTCTGGGGCTGGTCCTCCAAAACGCGGCTTCCTCAACTAGTTCTAGACATTCCGAATTTTATGACAAACTCAAGTGCCAGCTCCGCGCTCTGGAAACGTTAGGGGTAACCTCAGAAAAATGCGCTTCAATGCTTTTCCCTCTCGTCGAGTAATGTTTGCCAGAGAAGTTGTTGAGAGCGTGGCAGAGGAGTACATTCAATTCAGCTGAAGATTCAGATCAGCCGGAAGCGGAAATTTTGCTGTCCCAACTTAGCAAGTTCATAAAAAAGGAAGTAGAGAGCGAAGAGCGAATTTCTTTGGCGAGAAGTGGTTTTGGTTTCACGAAATCTGGAAAGAAAAGGGGAGTTTTCTCAACAGCCTCCGGGGAGAATCGTGAAATCCCATCAGCTTCTAGTCTGTTAACCGTCAAGAAGGAGAGTGGGAGTAAGAATAGCTGCATTTTCTGCTCAGGTTCAAGTAAAAAATCTGCTGAATGTTTAAAAGCTCAAGATATGACCCTTATAGAAAAACGGGAAATAGTTAAAGATCATAACGTTTGCTTTATATGCCTCGGACCTAATCATATTGCACAAAAATGTAAGGCTATAATAAAGTGTAATGTCTGTAGGAAAAGGCACTTCGTTTTAATGTGTCCAAATCTAGGGAAAAGTAAAGTAGATGTAGCTCAAGACTCTAAAGACCTATCAAACATAATTAGTCAGCCCGAAGTATACTTACAGACTATAGTAGTAGCGCTTAGAAATTAGGAAAAAGAGCGCAAAGTGAGAGCACTCATCGACACAGGGTCCATGAGATCATACATTTTAAAGAACACTGCGATTGCAATGGGGTATCAACCTGTTGGCAGTGAAATGATTTCACATTCTGTTTTCGGTGGTGATCGATCTAAGCCTATCAACCATAAGACCTACAAGATAAGCATAGGGTCTATTGACAGAAAAGGAAGTCTGTATCGTTTTGACGCCCTAGATCAGCAAGCTATCTGTGGCAAAGTATCATCTGTCAAGAATGGGCCGTTGATGAACGAGCTAAGGGTTGAAACACGATTTTACAAAAAGTCCAGCCCATACTCCAGTCCCAATACTAGTTACTAAGTTTATTATCCCTGAATGATTTATTTTGTTGTTGACTACCATATGAGTTCAGAATTACATTGCATATTTTCTTTTACCAGCAATCACTTGAATATTTTTACTCACTAGTAAAAATAAGATATGTAAATTGATAAAAGGAGCCGAACGTTTTCTGGACTCTGCAAGAGGTTATAGGTCCCACGCAAGGTAGAAAAATGGCACATATGGATGTGAAAGTTGCTCCTCTTGGGAGACACAACTTTGATACGTGGATTATCCATATGGAAGCTCTCCTAACCAGAAATGAATTGCTGGAGTATGCAGATGGCACGAAGAAGAAACCGACACCCACAGCAGGAGGGGATACTGCAGGTGCAGGCGAAGGATTACAACAAATAACTGAGTGGGAAAGAATAGATAAGAAGGCAAAATCTGATATCATATTAGCCATAGGAGCATCCGAATTGAAAATAGTGAAAGGATGTAAAACCTCAAACGATGTTTGGAGAAAGTTGCATGAACATTTCCGATCGAGGGGTCCATCGAGGACGGCTACATTGTTGAAGCGACTAGTTTTGACCAAGATGAAGCAAGGAGGCGACGTGCGCAACCATGTAGCAGATTTCTTCGACACAGTTGGTGATTTGGCTGATATGGGTACTATCATTCCGGATAATTTGCTCGCAACAATGCTTCTGTACAGCTTACCGGAGGATTTTGAAAATTTTAGGGTGGCGATAGAAGCTAGAGATGATTTACCAGGAACTGACCAATTGAGGACAAAGATTTTGGAGGAAACGGATGCTCGGATTAATTTGGGACGAAATGAAGATCAAAACGCTTTATTATCCAGAAAAGGTCAAAAGAAAATCTTCAAAAATGATCGACAGTATACCCAAGACCGAAGCACCAAAAGTAAAAATGTTCATAGGTAGCAAGAATATGAAAATAAAAATCAAGTGCTATAACTGTTCTGGGTTTGGACACTATGCAGACAAATGCCCATCTCCTAAGAAAGAGGAAGCTGGAGCAGCTGATGAGGGGTCGTCGGAGGAATCTTCAAATCATGCTGCTTTTATGTGTGGGAAGGAGCAATCAACTGATTGGTGCCTTGATAGTGGCTCAACTTCACACATATGCGGAAATAAAGAAAAATTTGAGTATTTAGCTGACCGAGAGGGTTTTCAATTGAAATTGGCAAACCTGACAACTACAAATATAAATGGAAAAGGGAAAGTAACCTTATCCACAAAACAGAATGGTGAGAGTTGGATGCTACACCTAGATAACACCTTATATGTACCGGATCTTAGAAACAATTTGATGTCTGTCGGAAAGATTACAGATCGGGGTTACAAAGTAATTTTTTCAAAAACAAAGGCAGAAATAGTTGATAAAAATCATCGGGTAATTTGTTCTGCCATTCGGAAAAACGGACTGTATTATGTCAAAGAAGAAATAGAAAAATCGTATAAGGTAAAAACAAGTGAGCCTGATCCTCAGTTAGAATTATGGCATCGAAGGTACGGACACCTTAATGAAAAAGATTTAATCAACTTGAAAAAGACGAAACATGCAGTGGGTATGAAATTCAACATGTCTAAAAAGCTAATGCCTTGTGAAGTTTGTGTACAAGGGAAAATGAGTGCTACCCCCTTTCCTAAGAATCCTAAAGAAAGACAAACCACCATGTTAGAAATAGTACACTCTGACATCTGGGGGCCTGCACAAACCCAATCCCACGGTAATTCACTTTATTATATGACTTTCATAGACGATTCAACTCGCTGGTGCGAAGTCAAGTTTTTAAGAAAGAAGTCAGATGCTTTTAATGCATTTAAAGAATTTAAAAATGAAATCGAAACTCAGAAAGGGATAAAAATCAAAAACTTACAGTCTGACAACGGTGGAGAATACATTACGAATGAATTCAGTGCATTCTTGTCCTCTTCAGGCATTAGGAGAAGGCTTACAGTTCCAGGTACACCCCAACAAAATGGAGTCGCGGAACGCATGAACCGAACCATTATGGACATGGTAAGGTGTTTCTTAGTAGAGTCAGGGCTACCAAAATCGTTTTGGGCTGAGGCGGTAGAGACTGCAGTCTACATTCGAAACCGCTGTCCTTCAACCGCATTAAATGGAAAAACACCTTTTGAAGAGTGGTTGGGCAGGGCGCCTATCGTAACGCATTTTCGAACTTTCGGAGCAAAAGCATTTATGCTGGAAAAGCCGAAAAAGGGTAAACTAGAGCCCAGGTCAAAAGAGTGCATATTCCTTGGGTATTCATCAACTTCAAAAGCGTACCGGGTTTGGGTACCAAGTATAAAGAAAATTTTAATTACAAGAGATTTGCAGTTCATGAACGAAGGTGCACCGAAACCTAAATCTGAACGAAAAATGGAACCGTTATTAGGTGGAATACCTCAAATCCAAGAGAAAAGTTCAACACAGGATTTACATATAGAGTTGAAACGAGAGCATAAAAATACGCAGATAGCCAAATACCTTCCGGGTGGTTCGATGCAAGAGATAGTTACCCCATCAGAAGAAGCTTCTATACATCTACCATCAGAAGAGAATCAAGATGCCCAAACCGGTACGGAATTGATTCGAGGAAGGGGCCGCCCGAGAAAATTAAAAACTGGCCAAAAAGGGAGACCACGAAAAGTCTATAAAATGGTTCAAAGGCCAAAGCAGAGCTACAGAACCCCTGGAATAATGAGTGGAACTGAATGTCAAAATGAAACCGCTTGCCCCGCCGAAGTATCAGTAAGTGAAGCACTAGCGAGTGAAGATGTACGCGACTGGAAGAAGGCCATCAGAAAAGAATTTTCTTCCCTATTATTGAATGGCACTTGGGTTATGGCTGCTCCTCCTAAAAACAGAAAACCTGTAAGTTGTAGATTGATACTGGTCAATAAATATAGTGCTACAGGAGAATTAGACCGTAGAAAGGCACGATTGGTAGCAAGGGGATTCAGTCAGATTCCTGGAATTGACTATTTCGAGACCTATTCTCCAGTTGTAAGGCTGAGTTCTCTGAGAACACTCATGGCACTAGCTGTCCAAAACGAAATGGAGGTAGAGCAAATGGATGTTGAAACTGCTTATCTTAATGGTGATTTGGACGAGGACATTTTTATGGAAACTCCTGAAATGTTTGAGGATACTTTGAATGATTTGATTGAAAATGAATCAGGGGAAGTACAAGAGTGTGCAAAGAACATGCTAAAGGAATGGAAAAATGGAAAAACAGTGTGCCATTTAAAGAAATCTTTATATGGATTGAAACAATCCGGAAGACAGTGGTACAGGAAGTTGGATGAAAAGTTGACTCAGCTTGTAGGTATGAAAGCAAGTGATACCGAGCCTTGTCTTTATATGGTAAATGAAGGGGAAGACGCAGTTTATCTGGCAATTTATGTAGATGACATCACCATTGCGTCCAAAAATCGAGAGAAATTAAATGAAGTTAAAGAAAAAATAAAGAAGGAATTCAAAACCAAAGACTTGGGAAGAATACATCATTGTCTCGGAATACAATTTGATTATGAAAAGCAGGGAGAGATGCATCTTTCACAGAAGAGATATTTGATGGAGATTCTCAAACGCTATGGGATGGAAGATTGTAAACCCATATCAACTCCCATGGAAATCAACACTAAGTTCGAGGACATAGTACCAAGTTCAGAAGAAATGGCTAAAATACCGTACAGGTCATTGATGGGTTCACTTCTCTACTTGTCCATAGGAACGCGTCCAGACATTGCTTTTGCCGTCAATTATTTAAGTCAATTTAACAACAAATATACAGAGGCGCATTGGAAAGCTGCTAAACGTATACTCCGGTACCTGAAGGGGACTGCTGATATGAAATTGACATACCGAAAAACCGAACAGAATTTGACTGGTTATGTAGATGCTGACTGGGGAAATTGTCCAATCGATCGTAGGTCTTTCAGTGGTATGGCCTTCATTATGTCTGGGGGTGCTATAACGTGGGAGTCGCGTAAGCAAAGGACAGTGTCGACTTCTAGCACAGAGGCTGAATATTTATGTTTAACGGAAGGAGTAAAAGAAGCACTTTATTTAAGAAGACTCCTCGAAAATATTGGATATCCAATTGAGGGGGCGTTGACAATCAAGAACGACAACCAGGGAGCTCTGAAACTGGTTAAGGATCCTGTTTATCATAACCGGACAAAGCACATGGAGATACGCCAGGCATTCATCCGGGAGGCAATCAACAACAATCTTGTGAAGGTAGAATACTTGCCGACTGAAGATATGCCTGCCGATATACTCACTAAATCCACCCCTCGAGAAAAACTAGGGAAATGTTCACGAGCTCTGGGACTTGAGGTGTCCACTTGAGGGGGCGTGTGATGATATACAAATGGACTCCAGTCCCAATACTAGTTACTAAGTTTATTATCCCTGAATGATTTATTTTGTTGTTGACTACCATATGAGTTCAGAATTACATTGCATATTTTCTTTTACCAGCAATCACTTGAATATTTTTACTCACTAGTAAAAATAAGATATGTAAATTGATAAAAGGAGCCGAACGTTTTCTGGACTCTAGGAGACTGTCCACACTTATGTTCAACGTGCTTCGATTTTGATCTGGAAGAAGGAGTAACTAGGAGGGAAATGCTCTCTATCGCACACGAATTGTTTGACCCAATCGGATTTGTTTGTCCAGTAGCTTTGTTCCCAAAGCGCCTGCTTCAGAAAACTTGGGAGCAAGGAACTGGATGGGACCATGAAGTGAGCGATAGTTTGAAAAAAGAATTCCTAAATTGGGCCAAAGAGTTGCCGTTGTTGCGAAAAGTTAAAATTCCACGATGGTTAACAGGTTCAACTTCGACCAGCAAGACAACACTACACACTTTTTGCGATGCAAGCCAGTATGCATATGCCGCTGCCGTATTTATACGAGTGGAAACTGACGACGAAGTGTTTGTTCAACTGGTACAAGCCAAATCTCGAGTTGCACCAATTAAGAGGATCACCATTCCGCGATTGGAGTTATTAGTAGCAACTATCGGTGTTCGACTCTATCAGTTAATACGTGAGTCATGGTCTTGGAAAAATGTTGAATCATTTTTCTGGTCTGATTCGTCCACTACTCTGGCATGGATCAAGAGAGAAGAACACTGGGCTCCATTCGTCGGGAATCGTGTTCGCGAAATCCGAGAATTGACAGAACCATCACAATGGAGATACGTACCAGGACCTCACAACCCAGCAGATCTGCCTTCACGAGGATGTGGCGCTAGAAAGCTCCTAGAAACTCGCTGGTGGGAGGGACCCGATTGGCTTCGAGATTCAGAAGATAGTCATCGGAGAATTTATTCTGTGATGAAGAGCAGATCATGCATGAGAGGCGAAAAGTTATTATCTCCTCCATTTATTTGAACAATTCTTCAAAATTATCTATTGATTGGTATTACCTATATTTTTCCAGATACCGAAAACTTGTTCGATCAGTCGCATGGTTATATCGAACAATGAATAAGTGCAAGAAAATTGTAATTCCTAGTACTCATCTAACCAACGAAGAAATAGAGCAAGCTGAAAGAAGAGTGTTGAAATGGGTACAGGAAGAATCCTTTGCAGATACCAAAAGGAGTAAAGAGCTTTTCGCATTGAATCCATACAAGGATAAAGATGGATTAATCCGAATTCGGAACAATGTTATTTAACCCAAACGTCGGATGAAATGAATTGCATTGTAAGAATGTAATGTACAAAGATTTTTTTGATACGTCAAAGCGAAGGCAGAAAAAGAAGTAGTCGTAGCAACGCAAAAAGTAACAGAACAGAACCACGTCAGAGGTAATGGAGAAGCGCCAGCATACGCAGAACTGCTTAACTTGAAGACCACTGGTTCTAATATGTTCAGTAAGTATTGCTTCCGAGTCTACTAAAGTAGCGGAAGCATTGTTTTCACTTTCGGAACGTAAAAATTTTTTTGTCTCCAAAATCAAAAATTCCACTCGCATTTTGCGTTTTAGACCTTTCTGAACAATTTTGGTTCCGTGTCTGTCTGTGTGTCTGTGTGTCTGTGTGTCTGTCTGTCTGTCAGCAAATCCTTGTTACGGGCAAAATTACACGAAGTTATAGTTCGATTTTGATGAAATTTTCAGGGATTGTGCGGGTTGGGGTGTAGATGGTCCCCTATGAGTTTCATGACCCCCGGATCAATAGTAGCCTCTGCGCATGCGCGAACGTGAAATCCTTGTTACGCGCATAATTCTGGGAGTTCTTGACTAATTTCGATGAAATTTTCAGGGATTGTTTGGTTTGATGTGTGGATGGTCCCCTATGAGTTTCATGACCCCCGGATCAATAGTAGCCTCTGCGCATGCGTGAACGTTAAATCCTTGTTACGCGCATAACTCCGAGAGTTCTTGACCAATTTTGATGAGATTTTCAGGGATTGTTCGGGTTGGGGTGTAGATGGTCCCCTATAGGTTTCATGACCCCCGGATTAATAGTAGTCTCTGCGCATGCGCAAACGTGAAATCCTTGTTACGGGTATAACTCCGGATCAAGGTTCTTGACCAATAATTCGAGTTCTGCGAAATTTTGTTGAGTTTGCACGCTTTATGTGCTCATTCCACGTTAATCTTTTGTCGAGGTGGAGGCCGAGATATTTGACGGAATTGGAGAATGGGATAGGGTTGGATCGGATTTTTATATGGGAAGGGAGGTTACGTTTGTAGGTAAATATAATACCCTCCGTCTTGGCTGCGTTCACCTTTATCTTCCACTGCTCCAGTCGGGAGATGATGAGGTGGGCGGCATTTTGGAGGCGGTTACAGGCTTTGTGTGGTGAAGGAGATGTGGAATATAGGGCTAGGTCATCGGCAAAGCCAGCTATTTCCACATTTTTGGGGATGTCGTGGAATACGTGGGAAATGTATATGTTGAAAAGGAGAGGGGATAGGACAGAGCCTTGGGGAACACCGGCGGGGATAGTCATGGGTGCCGAGGAAGAATTGTTTATTTTGACTTGGATTTTTCTATTGGTGAGGTAGGAAAGGATGAGTTTACAGAGGCTTGGGGGGATGTTTAAGTCAATTAATTTGGAAATGAGGCCTTCGATCCAGACAGAATCGAAGGCTTTTTCGCTGTCCAGGAGAAGTAGGGCGGTCGAGTTTTTGCCTTCAAGGTTTTGAGAAATGTCGTCAACCACTCTGGCGAGTTGGTGGACGGTGGCATGGTGGCTTTTAAAACCCATTTGGGTATCGGGTACTATTTTCAACCGCTCTACCTCAGCCTGGAGGCGCTTAATGATTACTTTTTCGAAAAGTTTGGATAGGGTTGGGAGGAGACTGATGGGGCGATAGCTGGCAGGATCTGAGGGTTTTTTGTTGGGCTTAAGGATGGGTATAACTGAGGCAATTTTCCAAGAAGATGGGAAGTAATTTAGTCGGATGCAAGCGTTAAAGATGTTGGTAATTAGAACTATGGCTTTTCGAGTAACGTTTTTGATAGCTATATTTTGAATTTTGTCGTGGCCAGGTGCTTTATTGTTCTTTAATTTGGAGATTAGTGTCTTGATTTCGCGGGGGGTTGTATGTTTAATGAGGTGGCTGGGAGGGGATTCGGAGAAGCGTTTGATTCTGGAGTTGATTTGTTCAGTGAAACTTGGGTTTCCTCTATTGGCAGCATGATTATGGATGGATTGAAAATAATTTGAGAGGGCCGTTGCTTTATCTAAGTCGCTGAAGGCGGTGGATTGCGGTGTCTTAAGTGGAGGGACAGTGAATTGGGTGTTATTGTTGAAGTTTCTGGTTAGTCTCCACAAGGATTTATCTTTAGGGTTAATTTGGGCCAACTTGTTTTCCCATGATTCTTGGGTCCATTGGTCGATTTTGAGCTGGATTTCTTTATGCATTTCGTTGTATTGACGTTTTAGGTGGGGAAGTCGGGTATTCTGCCAATTTTTTCGGACTCTGTTTTTAGATTTGATGAGGATTTTTATATGATCGGGGAGAGGTTTTTTTATAGGTAGGATAGAGCTTTTGGGAATTGCAGTTTCTAAGGCTGATTGAATGATTTTTGTTAATTGTTCTATGTTGCTATCAATTAGGGTGAGGGAGGATAGTGAGGGATTAGCAGATGTGATGGATTCGTCTATAATTTTTCGATACAATTTCCAATCAGCTTTGGAGTAATTGTATCGGGTAGGACGGGGGGTAGGAAGGAATGTTGAGGAAATTTGGAAGGAGACGGGTAGGTGATCGCTATGTCCATCGGTTAAGGTGTGTATGTTGTGGACAAGGGAAGGGTGACGGGTTAGGAGGAAGTCGATGGTACTTGGGGTTCGCTCGTCTTGGACAGGGAAGTAGGTAGGGTTACTTGGAGCAACGAAAGATATTCCATCATCTATGACAAGATCATAAATGATTTCACCATTTTTATTCTTCTTGGAACAGTTCCATAATTGATGCCGGGCATTCCAATCCGCAGCCAAGATGGAGGGCGTATCGGGTGGTAGTAATGATTTAAGAGTGAGTGGGTCTAGTGTGGGTTTGTGTGATGGTGGGTTGTAGATTCCTATAAGATTTATATGTCGATTTTTGTGTGGTAGACGAATTCCTACTATTTCCATGTTGGTGTTATGTGGTACTGTGACTTGAGTGTGTGGTATTTGTTCTTTGATTGCAATTAAGACCCCTCCTCCTTTTGTTTGTCTATCTGTTCTGTATATTGTATATCCTGGAATGCGAATTTTTGTCTTAGTGTTTAATTGTGTCTCTGTAAGGATGGCTATGTCAGTGTTAGAGATTGTGTTAATAATTTCAGCAAGGTTCTTTTTAATACCACGGACGTTCCATAGTAGTGTGTTGTAATAGGTGTGTGGGGTATCACGGGTTGACATTTAATAGGTGGGCATAATTTGACATGATAGCTAGTTTGTCTATATTGTTAGTAGCAGATCTGAGCTCACTCACCATTTGTTTAAATTCTTTCAATATTTGTGGGATTCCCATATCTCGTAGTTCCTGTAAGATTTCTTTAGCTTCGCTAATGAACGAAAGAGTTTGTTGAAGGTCGGCATTTTCAGGTCGGTGGGGTTGGTGGTAAGGGGCAGGTAGTTGCGAGTTACTGTAGCCATTATGTTGATTGGAATTTGGGTTACCTGTTGGTCCCGTTCGTCCACTAAGGACAGCTGCAAACGAGGGGCCATTAACTGGGTCCCTTAGGGAGTATGACTTTTGTTGCTTAATAGGCATACTTTTATGTGCCAAGTCGGAATGCTTAATCTGGTGGCGGGCTGTTTGGGTTTGCCGTTCTTCGCAGCCTCGATAGCTGGCAACGTGGTTTTTCCCACAGTTAGCGCATTTTACCGGGTTGTTCACCCGGTCACAAGATTTAGCGTCGTGTTCCCCCCCGCAGCGTACGCATCGAGGTTTTAGGTTACAATTTCGACTTGAATGATTGAATCTTTGACAACGGAAACACATTTTGATTTGGTCTATGTGCTGATATTTCTCGAATGTAACCTTGTGGTATAATATGGAGGGAACCGTGCGCAATTGTTGGAGAGTGATGGTGGGAGCTGTGACAACGGCAAATACTGGAAGACGGCTTTTTCTGCCGTTTTCGTCGGATTTAGAGAATTGTTGGACGTGTTGGATGTCTTTGATGGAGTTCAGTAAATCTTGTTTGATTTCATCTTCGGTGAATGATGCGGGGAGTCCGTGGATTACGAATTTGTGGAGACGGTCTTCTTTAAAGCCATATGTGTGAAATGGGATGGATTTTTGACGGAGATTGTTGCAGATAATTTGATGGTCTTCTTTTGTTTTTGGGAGTATTTGGGTGGTTTTTTGCCTGTATTTGAGGAGGAAGTTTGTTTGAACGAGTAGTTTTAATTCGTTAATAAATGCGCTCGTGTTTGAAGGTACGCCGTCTAAAACGATTGGGGGTGGTTTTGATTGTGGTTTTT